>JABTTQ020002169.1:600000-864380 GCA_016081115.2 Rehmannia glutinosa | reverse complement strand
CTACTAATACATTTAAGAACCGGAAAATACCAAAAATTTTTAATACATTTTAAGAATCAATAGTTTTTAAAATTACTAAATACCACCGCTTAAAATTACTAAAAATACTCACCGTGTCCGCTAAAATACCGTTTAATAGGTCGACCTGCTAGACGGACAGATGAGTTTTTTGTGTTAATAATTTCATGTTGATTATTCTTTTTGTCTTTTTTAAAGTATGAATAATCTTTTATTTTGCGATTCTATGTTTTGGACCAAATATCTTCGTACTAAATCGTCCCAAAAATTGAGACAGTACAGTAAGACTATTTATTAGCTACGATACAATTCCAGATACTGACTTTTTAAATCTCCGAATTCGGTGCGATTCTAAATCTCCAAAGAACACAACCAGGGCTATTCTTGCATTATGTGAATGAGTCGAGGACACGGGCCCAAAATATTACGTAAATTTGGAGCCCAAAATTTTTGTATTTCTTTTATATCTAGTAAATATATAAACAAATAAATTACTATACTAAGAGTATATCTAGGTTAGTGGTTGAATGTTTTCCACTTTCCAAACTTTGAAAGACAGTGTAGGTCCCAAGGGGTGTGAGTAAGGTTTAGAAGGGGGGGTTGAATAAACCTTACCAATTTTTTGATATTAGTCCTTTTAAAATAATACATAGTTAATTTCACAACTATGTCCTTGAGTGGCAGCTAAGTTAGTTAACCAACAGAGTTAGCCACTCAACGTACTATTAGTTGTCGATAGAATAACTCGTTTAGTCTAAACCTTAACTTGGTTGTGATAAGATTTTCAGGAAGACTTAACACCCTTGAATTTGGTTTAACTTTGTTTTAAACACTTGGTTTTTAGCACTTTGTTAATTATAAGTTGTATAGCAAATTATCAGCAGATATAAAATGATATGCAGAAATAGAAATGCTGAAATGTAAATGACACAAAATTTTTTATAGAGGTTCGAAGATGGGGTTATTCTTCTACTCCTCTTTCTCCAACTCTCGAGGAATCCACTAAGTATTGATCGTAGTACAAAGTGGTTATCGCCTGATACAAAGTCGATCACACAAATGACTTGAACCTTTTGGGACTTAGTGAGATGCCTTGGTCACACAACTGGCTTCGTCCAACTCGCCTTCTTCACAGACACCGCCTTGCTACTTCTTCACTTTTGCTCAAGCTTGGATTTGATCACGAAGCCCTCCAATAACTTGAGACTAGTTCGCCAACCTTTCTACAATCCTCCTTGAATGTAGACCCCTTTGATTCCTCAAAAGTTTCCTCTTCAACAGCTTTGAAGTTGTCTTTCCTTCACAACTTGGTGTTGATCGATTTCCTTCGAAATTTAGGCTTGAGGATTTGCTTGAATAACTTGAGAATATTTTGCAGGTTACGTTCGAATAATTGTTTGATAGTTCGTGGTTGTCAAGGTAACCTTTTCTCAAATTGATTCCTCAAATTTTTAGTGAACTTTCAAAAATCAGCCTTGAAGAGATAGCCGATTTTCAAAAGTCACTTTGTGTTTATTGGCTTGCCTTGTTGCAGTCCTTGATGTTGGCATTTCCTCGTATTAAATGAATGTTCAGCTTTGAGTCCGACACGAGGTGCAAGCTGCTTCCTATCGGTTTATTCCTTTTGCACGCTTCCGGGATCGAACACTTCGTGACATGGCAACATGGAAGTATTACTTATTTAAGTAAGCTTTTGACTTCTCGCGGCACCGGATTCTTTTCGCTTGTCTTGACTTGATCGCAGCTTTTTCTAACTTTCCTGTGACTTCGAGTTAGCTTCCAATCAATGGATGACTCATCCGTCACTTCAACTTGAGACTTGGCTTCTTGACTTGACTCGACCGACACTTCACACAGCTTGTATCTCAAATGATACTCCTTCAATCGAGTCTTGACTTCTCCTCCTTGCCATACTCAAATGTTTCACAATGAGTCTTCATTTCGGGCTTCCAAACTGAGTTCTTGTATATCCAGCATAGCCGACTTGACTCACTGCATAACCCTATCTATTACAATGTAAATTACAAGAAAATGGGGTGCCAACTTTCTAGTCTAAGTTTTACATGGCATTCATCAAAATCTAAACAATAAATTTCCCAACAATTTCTTTTGATAATGCCAAAACTTAAAACATACAAACAAAATGCAAATATCAAAGATACATGCGACAATGTAGAAACAGAGAATGTATGCGTAGAATCAATCTTTTTATTGACCATAACATTCTTGTCCTTTACAAAGCTGTTTACAATGTGTATTATAGCGTATATAGCGATTATATCAACGCAAATATAGAAATTGCACAATTTTTATTCATCGCATGTAAGACTTACATACATATGTATTTACATCAAAAATACATGAAGGGGTGGACAACAACACTTCATCGCTTTCATCGCTTCCTTCTTTTTTTCTTCTTCACTCTATCATCCATCGCTTCTTTTCTTTTCTTTTCATCTTCAATCGCTTTCTTTTTCTCGTATGCTCTCTTTTGCAAGATCGCTCTCTTCTCTTTTCTTTCTTGCCTTTCTTCCCACATCCGAGTTTGTCTTCTATTTTCTTCTTCGATTCTCTTAACATACTCAACATTTTTCCTCTCCACTTCCGCATTTGCTATGGCATCATATCTCAGCCCAATAGATCCCTCATTTCTTTCCGGGATCTATGTATTCAATGTTTTTGGGTAGAGGTCTAGGTTTGAAACCTCTTCCTCCATCGCTTCTTCCTCTTCCTCCGGGTGTATATTCTACGGAGCCTTCCTTTTGTCATCCGACTTGTCGCTTGTAGTCCGCCGACGCTGGTAGTCTCGCGCTTATCGCCTTTCTTCGCAAAGCTTAAGGCCTTTTTCCCAAGATAAGTCCTGTGTTTGGGCCATGGACATGTTCTCAAGTATCCTTCGATTCGAGCATTTTGAATTCATCAACTGATCTCGGCTCCTTTCCGACGTCTGAAATAGCATCTGTGTCTTTTCTTTCCGGAATGCCTATGTATTGTTTCAATATATCCATTACACGGGCATCCATTTTTCCTTCGACCTTCTTCATACATGCTTCTACAATTTTTCTCTTCTCAGACATAGGTACAACAGAGTGTTGGAGCGGCAAAGTTACTGGAAGTTTGCTGATTATGTCAGCTGTGACAAGGCATTGTTGAGGGGTTTCAGCAAACATTAGAGTCATATCTTTTGAACCTTCCCCCTCAACTGCTTTTCCCTTTTCTTTCTTCTATTCTTCAATTGTTTTCTTCTTCTTCTCAACAGTTGTATCCTTCTCTTTCTCCTCCGCTGACCCTTTCAACATCTTCAGGTATTCCTCTTTCCCCTTTTTGGCATCATCAAAGGAGAGAGGAACCCCTGGGAACATGCCAGCAAACATGAAATCTAGGCGGCTGATAGCTGAGTTTTGGTTGGAGTCTGCTGCGGAGTATGATGTACGTAATTCTGAGCGGGCGGCTTTGGATTCGGCTGCTACCAGCTTCATTTCAGCCATGAGTAGGCTGAGTTTGTTATTCATATTTTCTTCTACGCGCAGAAGTTCTTTCCTGTGAAATTGTCGCAGCAGTTCCATTTCAGTGTTGTGGGAGGCATGTATTCTGTCAATATTTTCTTGCATTCTCCTCTTTATGTCAGCATTATCAGCACTCCAGGTCAACATTTTGTTGTACAATGCCTTAAAATATCTGACTTGTTCTAGTCGCATTGTATGCTGCTGTTGACACCATTCCCTAATTCTAACCACTATTCCGCGCAGATCGGGCCGTGACGATTGGCATCCTCATTGTCCAAATTAGCATATCCAATGTGGCATGGTGCCGTTCTACCTTCTCAATCTCTGCAAAGATTGTCTTGAAGACCTCTCGTACTTCAGCTGTCACCTTGGTCTCAGCTAGCGGCCAAGCAGCATCAAAATCAAAGTCTGCTGGGACGATAGTATCTGTGGGAATAACTGGGTCAGGTCTGATGTTAAAGCGTCGCTGCTCTCGAGTTGTTTCTTCATCAAGTTCAGGCAGCTCAATAGAGAAAGGGAAAGTTTCTTCAAATGCATCGTCACGGACATATGGTATAGATTTCTCCGTTACTCGTGTCTGTGATATGTCCCGGTTGAGTGGAGTCTGCTGCAGCTTTTGGGAGCTCGTGCAGAGATGACTCGCCACAGCTGGGCCTTGGTGAGTGGTTTGGCCAGCTGACTGAGCCTCAGCTGTCTTAACAGTTTCTTCGGCCTTAGTAGATTCTGCTAAATGAATTTGTTGTTCCTCAGTTGCACCATCAGCGTCATCGGAAGAGGATGAGTCTTGAAGATTTGGCTCATCATCAAAATTGAATGTTTGACGAGTAGCCTTGAGGTCTGGCTTGCTCGTACTTGGTAGAGCATCCTTAGCTGAGTCTTTTTGATGTGCAGTTGGGGTAGACTCAGCTTTATCTGCAGATCCCAGGAATGTTATATCAGGATCATCCTGGGAGTCATGAAGAGCACTGATTTCCTCCTCTGAAATATCAATTACGATTTGAGGAATGCTCTTATCTCCTTGATTATTACCTAGCGAAGTCTCAACTTCCCTTAGGCCTTCATTACCTCCTGTAGTCTCAACTGTAGTGGGGCCTTGTACAAGCCCTTCGACAGACGCATTTGTCTTGGGGTCTTCTACAGTGGCTTCCACAGGAGTCTCAACCCCTTGGATTGCACTTTCATTGCCCAGAGTTTTAACTCCTGGGGCAGAACCATCCTGTGCCTCGACTGCATCAGCAACGTCCTCAGCCTGCAGAGTAGTTAGCACTTCAGCTGAGACAGTCTCAACTGTCCGAGCTTCGTCAGTGACAACTTGCCGTGTTTCCTTATCTTGTTCCTTCTCCACTTCGCCTCCTAGATTCATGGTGGAGTCATCTCGCAAGATCCTCCGATCTAGCCGTAGTGGAGGAGTTTCCCCTCGCCTAGCACACCAAATGCTAGTGACTTAAGTTGGGGTCACTCGCTCCAAACTCCCGACTTTGTCAAATGAGTGGTCAGCCGTGGGGGCAGGTGGTAAGACACCTTCAGTAGGGGTTGGCTCAACTTGGGTGCCCAAATTCCCAGTGTCATCGCCAATTCCCTTAGATCCGTCCTCTGAGTGAATCTGGGAAGTGGTTGCGGCAATATAGCCGTGGCAATCATTGTACCACCCAAATGGATCGATCTCCACCGGATTTGGAAGACTCTCCTGTCCTTCCTCACCGTTGCTCATTCATCATTTTGGACTCCAAAGATGGCTTGTCGCGTATCCACTTTCTCCTTTGCAAGAACCGGATCCACGCCCTCATCATTTTCCTCAAAGAACATCTATGTGCGGATGAGTGTGATCGCCGGTTCCGGAAGAGGGACAATGTCGCTTTCTCACGCACCTCGCTTCCTCGCCGCTCTTGCCTGTTCGTTTTCCTTTCGAATTTGCAGTATATTAATACAGTTATATGAGGAATCCTCTTCCTCATCAATGAACTTTGGGTGTTCAAACTGCACCCTAGAGTGACTCAGCTTCCATTTCTTCCATGCTCTTAGATGATTTTGGATGTCTGGGTACAATGGAGCGCATATGATTACATCATCATCTTCATCCTCTCCATGTTGCCCTTCCTTTTCAGGAATGGAGGGTAGCAAACTCTCCGCTTCTTCATGCTCAAGTCATCTGTCGTAGGTGGAGATACAGTCCTGTCGATAGGGGATTCTACTGTCTCAGCTGCTTCTTTTTCCTCAGCTATTTTGTCCACAGCTGGGTCTTCAATTTGCCTCTGCTAATCGGCCTTAGCAGACTTGGCTGTTTCATTAATAATTTCTGGAGACTGCACTTCTTCAAAGAAGCCTCGAGATCTTTTCCACCGAGTGGCGACTTAGTTGTCTTCTCAATCTCTGAACGCTTGGTGAGTCTTCTTTTCTTTGTCCTTACCAGGGGAATTTCTGGTTCGGATACGGCTTCCTTAGATTCCTTGGCGGCGGGGGCCGGTGCATCTTTCTTTTTCTGAGGAGCTGCCTTTCTTGGCTTGGTAGTCCTCTTCTTCTTGATGATTGGAGAAGGTATTTGAGGTTTCTTCTCCGTCTTGGCTGAAGGGATAGGAGACACGGCTGCAGGGGCAAGTGACTCGGCTGCAGGGGCAGGTGCATCTTTCTTCTTTGCTGTAGGGGCATATCTATCTTCTTTTTGCACTGCATGGGCAGCTTTCTTCTTGGGATGGGAAGTAACAAATCGCTTTCTTCAGATCGATAATTCCCCACCGTATCCACCCTCTTGGCATATGCTCTCTTCTCTGGCTCCGCATAAGTTGGCCCGAAATATCTTCTTGTTAACATGAAGGATTTTCCATGTCGGGCGGGAACACCCTTCACCTCCATAAGATGGCCAATGACTAGGCCATAGCCTAGAGATCCTCCAAAGGATCCATCGTCCTTGAAGGACTTATTTGCAACATTCTCGCGCAGTCCGGGCCGAGACGACCGCCTTGACTTTTCTTTTTCCTCCATGATCGCACCATGACGATCGCCTTGGTTTTGGACAACTGATTAAAGCTTCCAAATTTCATGTGAGCAATGATATCCATGGGTAATCCTCCTTCAAAGAATTCATCTCCGTGTAGACGACTTTTACAAAGACATTCGGTTTGGCCACTTCCTTCCATGCAAATGACCAAATCAACGCCCTGCTTCATATAATTCCGCATGCCCTCCGACGGCAATAAACAAAGCTACACAAGGTCCTTTGTAGTGATTAGGATGTCCTTGCGGTGGACGGAGGACTTAATCCTTTCGTCCCCGCACCTCGGTGTTTAGGTAGAATTGGGTGACCTCCTCTACGTATGTCATTTGGTATTCCAAAGGTGAGAAAGGGTTTTATCCCTGGATTTCTCAATCTTATCAGCTATCTTCTTCACAAGGGTTTCATCTAACCCTACTTTATCATCCCTCCAAAATCCATAGTTGATCCAATGTGGATTTGCTTTATGAGCTTAGTAAAATCATGTGCGGGTGCCATTTCAGTGATTTTTATGAACGAAACTTGACGAACTTGCTTTGAAGATGGGTAGGGTTTTGAGAGAAAAATACTTGCTTTCTTGCTTGGAAAGATGAACAGTTTTTGAAGTGAGAGAGAGAAAAACTGAACAAAAGAGTATATATGGGTTATGAAAGGACGTGTTTTTGGTTTTTGAATTTTGATCAAGATCAACGTCTCAGATTTAGCACATCTAATTTGCATTTAATTGCTCGCATTAATGCGACAGCATTTATATCCAATCATATGCTTGTTGTGCAGCTTTTGACTGTACCCGTCATAATTACACTGACGCCATCCTTAAAAACATTCCCGCTCATTAAAAACGACTGCGTTTTTGTCACTTAGCTCATAAATGACTCAGCTTACTCCTCAACTCACTCAGCTCTTCTTCTCTTTATCCATACAGTGACTCAGCTGTCAGCTAACTCGATACATCTGACTTTCTGATACGGCTGGTTCACTTGGCTGATTCAAGAAATCTGCTCAATTTTCATCTTTTCATTTTTCATCTCTTCTCCTTGAGTCTTCTGAGTGTCAACTCAGCTCAATTAACCCTAGCTCATGCTTGAGCTCTTCAAATCTTGATTCACATAATGGCTTTGTGAATATGTCGCCTAACCTGCTTATCGCTGAGATGTATTCCAAAGTGAATTCTTTCTTTTCAACATGATCTCTTATGAAATGATATCTGACATCAATGTGCTTTGTTCTTGAATGCAACATAGGATTCTGAGTGATTGCAATAGCACTTGTGTTATCACACATAATTGGAATCTCTTTTTCTTCAATTTCAAAATCTCTCAATCGTTGTCTCATCCATAAGACTTGGGCACAACAAATGCCCAGTGACTATGTACTCACCACCGTGGATGTGGCTATTGAGTTTTGCTTGCTAAACCAGAAACCAACTTTGTTTCAAGCATTTGACATGTACTGAAGTACTCTTCCTCCGTCAACCCTACATCCAGCATAGTCAGAGTCTGAATAACCAATTAGCTTGAATCCACCTTCCTTTGGATACCATAAGCCGACTTCCTGGCATCTCTTCAAATATCTTAAGATTCTCTTAGCTGCAGTCATATGGCTTTCTCTCAGTGCAGATTGAAATCTTGCACATAGACCTCTACCGCAAAGATGATGTCCGCCCGCTTTTTTAGATAGAGCAAAGATCCAATAAGTGCTATGTATCTTGTTTGATCCATAGGTTTGCCATCTGCATCCATATCCATCTTGATTGATGTATTCATTGGTATTTTCACAGAAGACTTCTCTTCCATACCAAATTTCTTTATTAAATCTCCTCGGTATACTTTGTTTGACTTATAAAGGTTCCATCCTTTAGCTGTTAACTTGAAGTCCTAGAAACAATGTCACTCTCCCATCATTCTCATTTCAAATTTGCCTTGCATGAGGTTTGAGAACTTATCACACGACTCTTTGTTTGTGGATCCAAAAATAATGCCATCAACATATATTTGGAAAAGCGATACTCTCTCCATCTTGAATTAAGAAGAGTGTTCTGTCCACTTTGCCTTTGGTGAATCCATTATCTGGTTGAGATAATGTATCATACCATGCTTATTCTGTTTCAACCCATATAGACCTTTCTTGAGCTTGTACACCTTATCTCCAAGAGTCTTCTGCTCAAAACCTGGAGGTTGTTCAACATGGACTTTTTCTTCCAATAATCCATTTAAGAATGCACTTTTCACATCCATTTGATATACAACAAAGTTCTTGTGAGCAGCATAGGCAAGAAACATCCTTATTGCTTCTAATCTTGCAACAGGACCACATGTTTCATCAAAATCTATTCATTCTTCTTGGCAATACCCTTTGGCTACCAATCTTGCTTTGTTTCTTACCACAGAACCTTCCTCATTCATCTTGTTTCTGAAAACCCCTTTTCTGCCAATAACATTTTGATGGGTTGGTCTCTGCACCAATTCCCAACCTTGTTCCTTTCAAACTGATTCAGCTTTTCTTGCATGGCTTGAATCCAATGTGTGTCATCCAATGATTGGGACACATCTTTTGGCTCTATTTTGAGAAATAAAACAAGTGAACATTGCTTCTTGTTGAGCTCCGGATCTGGTTCTTACACCATCTCTTACATTTCCAATAACTAGCTCTGGTGGATGGTCTCTCAGCCATCTCACATCAGGTTGGAGTATATCAGCTGGGTTCAGTCATCTTGCAGCTGTGTTGTCTTGAATAACTCTCTCATCATCATTTAGCTGCAGATTCTCTAGCTGTCTTTGAGATTCAGCTATCTCATATTCATCCTAATTAATTGCTCCAACTTCAGCTTCAACATAAGGACTCTTCTACATAGTTGGCTTATTCAGCTTATCAGCTAACTCTTCAATATCTTCTCCATTTACATTTGGTTCATCAAAAACCACATGGATAGACTCTTCCGTGACCATAGTCCTCTTGTTCAAGACTCAGTAGGCTTTGCTTTTCACCGAGTATCCCAAGAAGATACCTTCATCGACTTTTAGCATCAAAAGCCTTTAGATTATCCTTGTCATTGTTGTGGATGAAGCATTTACATCCAAATATTTTAAAATATCCGACATTTGGTTTTCTCCCTGTCCATATTTCATAGGGAGTCTTTGTCAACTGTCTATTGATCATGCATCTATTTTGAGTGTAGCATGCGTGTTGATGGCTTCAAATTTCAAAATCTTTTAGCAAATCAACTCCATTAATATGGTTCTTACAACTTCCTTCGTAGTTATGTTCATTCTTTCGCTTACTCCATTCTCACGGAGTCCTTGTCATAGATAATTCATGAGCAATACCATTTTCAACACAAATACTGAGTTATTATTCCATTGACAAACTCAGTTCCTCTATCAGATCTTATCTTTATAATGGTTTGACTCTTCTCATTTTGAACTCTTTTCATCAGTTGAGGTAACTTCTGCAAAGTTTCCTTCTTTTTACACATGAAGATTGTCCATGTATATCTTGAATAATCATCCACCACCACTAGAGTGTATTTCTTTCCAACTTATCTTTGGCCGCTCAATCGGACCAAATATGTCCATATGCAACAGATGTAATATCCTTGTTGAAGATGGACTGGGTTTCTCTTTGAATGATGATTTGATTTGCTTTCCCATCTGGCATGTATACAAACACTTTCCTTCTTGTACGCTGAGTCTGGCAGACCTTCTACAAGATTACTCCTTGCAAGCTCGTTAATTATCTTGAAATTCAGAGGACTCAGCTTCTTGTGCCACAACCAACTTGATTCGGTTGTACTCTTTGCTAGCAGACAAGTGCTTGGTGTGGCAGTCGACCAATCTACCACATACATATTCTTTTGTCTGGTTCCTTGCAACACTATTTCATTTGATTCAGTGTCTTTGATTTGGCACACTCCCATATTGAATCCAACATTATATCCCTTTTCACAGAGTTGGCTGATGCTTAACAAGTTGAAGTTGAGGCCTTCAACATATGCAACATATGTGATTTGTAATCCATTTTTCTTGATGGATCCAGTGCCTCTTATTTCCCCTGACCTTCATTTCCTCCAAATATGACTTTTGCGCCTCTAATCTCCTTGAATTTTGCGATATTTCGTGTTCCCCGTCATGTGTCTGGAACAACCACTATAAATGTACCTGGTTCCTTGGCACTCAGCTATTCCCTGAACCTGCAATCAAGGAAATCAGTTTTTAGGTACCCATACTTTCCTGGGTCCTGAGGGGTTAGTGTTCTAAGATGATCCAACCAACCTATAGCCAAATGATCTGACTTTAAGAGGTTGCCATCTATCTGTGCCATAATCATAATTTACTTTGGCAAATTGCTTGGGGGCTTTAAGTTCATACAAGTGTCTCTTTTGTCTGTATGCCTGTGTGTGTGTGTGTTTTAGCAATTTTATTCTTTGGGTAGTTGTGATATTTCTGAGTGTAGTGCTTAGGTGCATATTTGTGCTGATGATAGCTCTTTTGTCTTTGGAATAACCTTTGCTGAGTTCTAGGCCTTTGCCATTTTGGCATATATTCCATAGGTCTTTGCTGATATTTCACATTATTTCAATCAACTTGGCTTGGGTAGTTTTTACCATTTCCATCATTTGTGTTCCTTTGATAGAACTTCTGGGGATTCTGGTAGCTCTGTTTCTTCTTCACAGAGTACTTCCTGTTTGGAGTTTGCTGAGGCACTCTGCTGGATTTCTTCTTAGTTGTCCTCTCAAAGATACTCAATCGGGCCGTTTTCCTTTTCCTTTATATCCAAGGCCGTTTGTTTGTGATTGTGATTTGGAGTGAATGTGGGTGCAACATTTGGTGTCTTGGGTTTTTGAGATGCTTCATTACTTGAAGATCCTTTTTCCAAGATCACTCTGGGAGTTTGAGTGTGCGCAAAGGAATTGAATCCTGTGCCTGTCTTGTCTCCACACTCTTTTTGGCTCATAATAAGGTCATCCAATGATTTAGATGCCTTAGTGAATGAAGCAATTACATTTTTGAGATCATTTTCTCTTTTTCTATAGCAGCTATCTCTCGCTTATTAGTTTAGCATTCTCGACCTTGACTCTTTATTCTCATCAACTATGTGACTTAGAGTACTCATCTTTAGTCACTGTGAGTTTGGATTTTGAAATGGGCTTTTTTCCTCATTTAATAGTGTGTGTGAGGACTTAATGTGCTCAAAGTCTTTCATCATTTTGCCTAATGAATCATAAAGATCAGTGGGTGATGAAGTGTGTGTGTCACAATCACTATCACTATAATCTGAGTGAGATTAGTTAGAGTGTACCTAATTTTCTTGGTCAGGTTGATCTTGTTCTTTAGCCATTAGACATATCAATGCTTCTTCTTCAGAATCACTCGAGTAATCAGCTTCACTACTCTCTGAGTCTGTTGCTTTCTTTGACTTAGTTGTCTCAGCAGTCTCAACAGCCAACATTGCCTTTTTCTTTTCTTGTCTTCTTTCTCTGAAGACTCTTCTTTCTTTTTCATTCATGTATTTATTGACTACGGGATATGGACAGTCAATATCAAAATGTCCTGGTTGTCTGCAATTCCAACACAGGTTTTCAGCTTTTTGGTCAGTTCTCTAATTTCTTGTGTTGTCAGCTCTTTGATATTCAACTTTTTGATACTCGGCTCTCTTTGGTGGCCTATCTTACTTGACTTGGATGGAGTCAATGTCTTCTCGGAGGATTCACCCTTGTTTCTTTTATAGTTCTTGTTGAAGAACTTCTTGAATCTTTTAACCATCAAGGCAATTTTCTCCTGGTCAAAGGCTTCCTTGACTTCAGCTCTCTTCCCATCCTTAACTATAAGTGCAGCTGAGAATAGTTCATGATTTGATATTTTTGATAGGTCCATCGAGTGCCTTAGAGCCATGGTTTTCATTTCCCACTCAGCTGGGAGGCTCCTTAGTATCTTCATGCACATTTCCTTTTGTGTGTATTCCTTTCCAAGTGCTGAGAGCTCATTTGTAATTTCAATGAATCTAGCATCCACCGATCCATTGTCTCACCCCCGCAAACATTTTAAAGTTTTCAAATTTTTGAACAACAACAGATAATTTGTTTTCCTTAATTTGCTCTGATCCTTCACAAATTAAAGTTAGTTTATCCCAGATTTCTTTTGCTGTTTTGCATGATTTGACTTTATTGAACATTGCTTTGTCCAGAGTCTTGTAGAGAATATCCTTGGCCACATTATCCAAGTTGTATCTCTTTCTGTCATCATTGGTCCATTCAGTCCTTGGTTTTTCAACTAGGGCTGGTCTTGCTTCGGCCACAGCTTCATCTCCTTCAACTGCAACAGCTCTCCTTGCAGGTGTGTTCACTTTCAATATTTGTAGTGGCCCATCCTCTATCACTAGCCACATTTCATCATGTGAAGTAGATAGATGAGCCTGCATACGAATTTTCCAGTCATCAAATTCCTCAATAGTGAACATAGGGATGCGTGTCAAATTTGCTTCCATGATAATAACTTTGCTGAAAAAAAACAAATGGCTTTTGAAAGAACAAGTGTTAATTTTTTTTTTAAAGATTGGAGATCTAGTTCAGTAACCAGTGCGGAAGGCTCAATGAACTAACCGCTCTGATACCACTTGTAGGTCCCAAGGGGTGTGAGTAAGGTTTAGAAAGGGGGGGTTGAATAAACCTTACCAACTTTTTGATTTTAGTCCTTTTAAAATAATACAAAGTTAATTTCACAGCTATGTCCTTGAGGGACAACTAAGTTAGTTAACCAGCAGAGTTAGACACTCAACAGACTCGATTGAGCTGTTGATAGAATAACTCATCTGTTTATTCTAAACCTTAACTTGGTTGTGATAAGATTTTCAGCGGAAGACTTAACACCCTTGAATTTGGTTTAACTTTGTTTTAAACATTTGGTTTTTAGCACTTTGTTAGTTATCAGTTGGATAGCAAATTATCGGCAGATATAAAATGATATGCTGAAATAGAAATGCTGAAATGTAAATGACACAATAATTTTTATAGAGGTTTGAAGATGGGGTAATTCTTCTACTCCTCTCTTCTCCAACTCCTAGAGGAATCCACTAAGTATTGATCAGAGTACAAAGTGATTATCACCCGGATACAAGTCTTGATCACACAACCGACTTGATCCTTTGGGACTCGATGCGAGATGCCTTGGTCACACAGTGGCTTCTCGTCCGACTCAGCTTCTTCATTGGGCGCTTGCCTTGCTACTTGACTCACTTGCTCAAGCTTCTTGTATTTGATCACGAAGCCCTCCAATAACTTGAAGACCTGTTCGACCTTGAACCTTTCTACAATCCTCCTTGGAATGTAGACCCTTTTGATTCTTCAAAAGTTTCCTCTTCAACATTTGAAGTTGTCTTTCCTTCATGGCTTGGTGTTGGATCGATTTCCTTCGAAATTTAGGCTTGAGGATTTGCTTGAATAACTTGAGAATATTTTGCGGAGTTCTGATTCGAATAATTGTTTGATATTTCGTGGTTCAGGTTGTCAAGGTAACCTTTTCTCAAAGTGATTCCTCAGCCTTTTATAGTGAACTTTCAAAAATATGCCCGTTGAAGTGATAGGCTGATTTTCAAAAGTCACTTGTGTTCGTTGGCTTGTCCTGTTGCAGTCCTTGATGTTGACATTTCCTCGTATTAACTGAATGTTCAGCTTTTCAGAGTCTAACACGAGGTGCAGTGCTTCCTATTGGTTTATTCCTTTTGCATGCTTGTGGGACTGAACACTTTCAGACATGGCAGCATGGAAATATTACTTATTTAAGTAAACTTCTTGACTTCTGTGCAACGGATTCTTTTCAGTTGTCTTGACTTGACTGCAATTAGGTGACTTCGAGTTAGCTTCCAATCAATGGATGACTCATCTGTCACTTCAACTTGAGACTTGGCTTTTTGAGTTGACTTGACTGACACTTCACACAGTTGTATCTCAGTTGATACTCCTTCAGTCGAGTTCTTGACTTCTCCTCCTTGCCATACTCAAATTTGTTTCACAATGAGTCTTCATTCGATCTTGATTGACTTCTTGTATAACCAGGCATAGCTGACTTGACTCAGCTCGTACATCCCTATCTATTACAATGCAAATTACAAGGAAAACGAGGTTCCAACTTTCTAGTCTAAGTTTTACATGGCATTCATCAAAATCTAAACAATAAATTTCCCAATAGACAGTCTAGGTTCAAATCTTGTTCTCAAAAAAGATTTTTTACTTATTGAAAAGAAATTAAAAGTTCTTAATTGAAGCCTAGTGCTCGAGCTCCCCCACCAAGAATGAAGGGCCCAGATCTACTATCCTTGCAATCTTCCTAGCAAAATTGTCACACTTAATCTTTTAAGGCCCTTAATTAAAAATTTCTCAAATTAAAAAGGCATGAAAGTGAAAAGCCATTACATTACATGGCCGCAAAATCACGATTCGTAGAAAAGGGAAAAACAGGGAATGTCAAATTGTAAAGCGAGTTGTATTTGTATAATTATTTTAATTTTTTAACATGGATCTCCTATTATTTTAACTATAAAAGATTTATCTTATATGTTGCACATTACTCTTTCTATTGTTGTTTTATGCTATCTTTAAGTTTGAAGTGAAAAAAGGAGGGCAATTTTAAAGTTCGACTCATACCAAAAAAATTAGAGTAGGTCTCTTGTGAGACCCTCTTATGGATTCTAAATCTATGAGATGAGCCAACCGACCCATATTCGGATAACTCAACCCAACCCAAAAAACAGAAAATTCGTGAAACCCACAAAATTATGACAAACATTTGAGGGGATTGCAACAATATCTTTATACATATAACAACTGTGCGAGTACCCTACTTGATTCAAAGCCTAGTGGAAGAACAGATGTGCTAGTCTCCAATTTTTGAAATATTTCAAGAGGTTTCAACTGCTTCAGTAGTGAGCCTTGAACTTAGTTTTTCAACTTCACGGACTACAGCTAAATAAAAGGGCTCTTTTGTAAAGACATAGATAAGGATGCTTCAACTGTGTTTGTTTTAGAATTGCTGTAAATGAGCTTCCTTTGTGTCAAACGAATTTAGCAAGTTATGTTGGTTGCTAAATTTGGCATTTGAACAGAAGAATACGGCGATGGACCGATATAAACTTTGGCATTTGAACCATAATTCGGGATTTTCGATTCCTATAGATACTCAATCCAATGAGATATTTCTCTTCAAAATTTATTGTCTCCGACGAGTTTCAATGAATTTTTCTATGTTTCTTCCTAGCTAGAATTTTCACTTTATTTTCTTAGCATAATTTCAAACTCCATTAATGCAGGTTTTAAGTTTCAGATCTGAAACTTTTTTCACCCTCATAAGTTTTGGTTTTGCTGTGAAAATAAGGAAAAATGAAGAAGAAAAAGGAAGAGAAGACGAAGGAAAAAAGAGAGAGACTTTGTTAGCGAATGCGGACGGTGGGTTGACCATGATTTTAGGGGTCTATGCTCGTGATTGATTGAAAATAAACAAATAAGAAATACATTGCAGAACTTGATTGATAATAATAATAATACTTTTTAGGCAAATACTAATACGTTTAGGGGAAAAAATTGTACTTTTTTGAGAATTACTATTACCAATTTTGTTACTTTGAAAAGATATACTTTTTAGAGTTAAAGTGATACTTTTTCTAATAAAAAGTGATACTTGTAAACAAGATTGTATGTAACTTTGCAAGTAAATAATCAATTTTCTTACTTAAAACTTATACTTTTCAAAATAAAAATGATACTTTTTTAATGAAAACTAATACTTTTCGAGTCTAAAGTGATATTATGCTAGTGTAAACTAATGTAATTTTGTTACTTCGAAATCATATATTTTTTAGAGTAAAAGCGGTACTTTTTTTAATTGAAAGTGATACTGCTAAACAAGGTTGTATATAACTTTGCAAGCAAATAATCAGTTTGTTATTTTGAAAACGTATGATTTTCAGAGTAAAAGTGATACATTTTAAATAAAAAATGATACTTTTAAGGGTCTAAATTGATACTTTATTACCATATAATATTACAAAAATGTCATACTATTATGTTTTTGCCTAATTAGGCAAAATGTCATCTTGTATCACACCTAATATTATATTGAGATACTATTATGACCATTTTCAAACTTTGCAATTAAACTTTTATTTTTGCAAAATGTCATTTGCAAAGTCAAAAATCGGCAAAGTTTAGTTATCACACAAATAAATGGTTTAATATTAAAAATAGCCAAAGTTGACATTGCAAAAGATTATTTTGTTATTAAAAAAGTGTCATCACCTCCAAAACAAATATTAGATACTATTACTAAAAAATTAGTTGTCGAGTAACTCTCCGCCGTGCTCAATGGGTTACTAATATCTTTTCCAGATCCGGGGGCTTACTAATACTTTTTCGAGGGATTACTAATACTTTTCAAAACCTAATATTTTTCAATAAGATTATTAATACATTTTGAATACTAATACTTTTACTGTTGCTAAAAATCGCTCAATGGGTTACTAATACTTTTCCAGGGGATTACTAATACTTTTCTCTTAGGGATTACATACTTTTCACGAAAAATTAATACTTTTGAGGGTTGTCTAATAAGGAAACAATTAATACATTTTAGATGGATGACTAATACTTACGAGGAAAAAATCAATACTTTTCACGAGGACTACTAAAAATATTGTTCAAGAGAATTACTAATACTTTTTAGTTATACAACTAATACTTTTCGGATGTACGATTAATGCTTTTCAGAGGAAATACTAATACTTTTAATGTTTTAATATTAAAAAAATACCACCGGTGTATGAAATTACAATAAAACTCGGGTCGGGTTGAGTCTGTCTAGCAGAAAAGACCCATTAGACGGTCTAACCCAAGTTTTTGTCTTAATTGCCAATGGTTGCCTGGGGCTAGCAAATTGAGCGACTTCCTGGATTTTTGTTTTGTGTGTTTAGCTCGATGCTGCCTTTTTGCTAGTCCTTTAATATTTTATTCTTTATTTACCTAATATAATACACACAACTTACGCATATGGGCTGAACTTAGGCATATGTGCTAGACAAATAATATATGGTTGTGACGTAATCCTTTTGGTGGATATGAGACTTCGTCTCAAGAATTTAGACCCATTGGATGGCCTCATATAAGTTTTTGCCAAAAAATTAATAGCATTTGTCATGCATACCATACCGTGCACTACCCCTAGTCCCACTCATTCAATATGTTTATTTAAAAAAAGTATTAAGAAATGTATATCCTATTATTTTTGTGTAAACATCCCAATGTGGGATGGGGGATTAAGGGCACATCCCCAACCTGATTTTATTGCGTATGGAAATTTACAAAGTAAGATTTATACATCAGTTCTAGTGCCTTCTAGGAAATCTGAAAGATGGTAATTCTAATTGATCTAGTCTAACTAAACTTTTAACCTCGAGTGGTAAGGATGTACCATTGTATTCTATCACTTGTTCTAAATTTACTCCTAAATGAGCTAATCTATCTGAAACACTATTGCCTTCTCTATATACATGTTTAATGGAAAAGTAAATATTTGCCACAAAATTACAAATGAAAACTAAACTATAACTATCTTTTATCGTCCAATCTCCAACAGAGTGCTTGATGATTATATTCCAGAGAATGCTGGAATCAGTTTCAATAATGAGATGCTGAAATTGCCATGTATTCGAAAGCTTGAGGGCTGTCTCCAATGCTGAAAATTTGGCTGCTAGGGAATTATGACATTGGGGGAGAGGACCAACAAATTCCCATAGAACAACACCTTGAGGCGATGCCTCGAATGCCTCGAATGCCTCGTTGTTTTGATGTTAGAAGCGCCATCAATGTTGAGCTTTAGATGAATCAAGGGGGCTTCTCCTTAAAACTGGAATATGATGCAGGGGGGACTGGGTTTTGTATTGGTATCCAGCATTCAGAGAAATATCAAGAAAACCTGTCCAATGCTTCTTATGGAAGAGATTAGCTTTTGAGAGAGTGAATAAATGAGATTCAACCCTTCTAATCATCCTGTTAGACCAGAAAATAGAATTTTCATGTCTACAAGAATTCCTTTCTTTCCATATGAACCAGAGTATAATGCAGGGGAGGGAACTGGTGATGTGTGAGGTGTGGGAAAAAGGTGTAAGATTAAACCAACTAGAAAGAAATAAGTGTATGTTCTCTGTGTGTGGGAGTGAACATCTTAACCAAGCAGCAAAATGATTCCAAACCTTTTTCATTTGATCATTAAGAAGAAAGAGATGATTAATGGATTTATAAGTAGGGGTTGCAGGAGTTGAGTGGGATTGAAGGTTTAAACCAGGGCAACAATATCACTTAGAAGCAACGGAAATACCTCTAGCTTGTAACTTGCAATCAACTGGAATCCTGTTATGTATGAGCCTCCAAAGTAAGATGGATATGGAAGGGGTTATGCAAGTGTTCCATAAGTTTTTATAAGGGAAAGATGGATCTTTGGGAACGAGTACATTGTATAGAGGTGAAGGTAGAGGACACAATGAACTTCCCATTTGCGCATAAGTTTCCAAATAATGATCAAGCATTGTGAGCAATTGGAACTTGGAACAAGTTGGCGATCCACTCAAGGCCAAGAACAATATTGAGTCTCTCAAGATTCCGGTATTACCACTCCAAAAGAAATTCACAGGATGTTTTCAAAGCCATTTTTATCACAATGAATAACATCAAACAAAGGCACAGAACCAAACAAGATATCATGTCAAAAACTAAGATGACCATCCCCCAAGGCCCAAGAGATGTATTGTGCATGATCTATCTAATGGTGTAAAACCTTTTCCAAGTTAAGTTGTCACTAGGTGACATGGGGCAGTATATATAGGCATCCCCCAACACATTTTTGATGCATAAATGAGGCTCACAAGGAGTTATTGAGTCTAAGTCTCCACCATATTTTCATAGAAAATGCAAGAATAAGACCATCACTAGAATTAATCCCTAGCCCCCCAGCTTGAATAGGAGAATAGGCTCTTTTCCAAGCAATCCAGTGAATTTTTCTATGAGTCTCCTTGTTATCCCAAAAAAACCTAGCCATGATTTGTTCAAGTGTATGAACAATGTTTTTTTTTTTTTTGGGGGGGGGGGGGTTTGAGCACTTGAATAAGATGATGAAACATGGAACTTAAGGTGCTTTTAATAAGCATTAACCTCCCACCAAAAGAACGGGTTCACCACTCCCAACTTTTTAATTTATTGTTCATTTTATCAATCAAGTTGTAGTACAACAAATTTTTCTTGTGCCCTTTATACAGAGGGGCACCAAGATAGGTGATGGGGAGTTCCTGGTTTTGAAATTGAGTAGTATTAACAATGAAATCAATTGCTGAGCAACAAAACTTCCCACAATAAATGAACTCTTATTCTTATTAATAGATTGACCAGAAATAACATAATAAGAGTCAAGAAAAGCATTCAGGTTAGACATATCAAACTGAGAATCATTAGAAGAAAAATCATAATGTCATCAGCATAACCTAAATGAGAAATATGAACACTCGCCTGAGAATGATAGTACATGCAAGTATTTTGTTGGAATGGATGCTCTAAACCTCTAGATATATACTCAGTTGCAAGAATGAACAAAGAGGGGGAAAATGGGTCACCTTGCCTTAGCCCTCTTTGTGACTTAAAAAAACCACATCTTTCACCATTAACCAAAACAGAGAACCAACAACTAAAAATAACATTGTTAATAAGGTCAACCCACCTCTTAGGGAAGCCTATATGGGACAACATTTGCTTAAGAAAGGGCCATTGGACCTTGTCATAAGCTTTAGCCATGTCATGCTTGTAAGCAATTTTCTGGGCTCTTTCTTGGAATTATTAGATTGAATAAACTCTTGAGCAAGAAGAATGTTGTCACTAATGAGTTTATCTCTGATGAAACCACTTTGATTGGGGGAAATAAGATGAGGGAGAAGGGGAGCAAGCCTGGTATTCATGATTTTGGTGATGATTTTGTTGGTAACATTACACAGACTAATTGGTCTATAAGGGTTTCTTAGGAGCATCACAATGGTGGTAGAAGTGTAGCTCTTGGGGAGGGGATGACCTTGAAAAAATTCAGTGATTGCTTCAGTCACATCCATGAGAACAATATCACAACAATAAGAAATGTATATCCTACCTAATGTTTAATGTACAAGATATAATTTATTTTTTATTAATATACTACTCCATCGATCCCAACTACATAATCCAATATTTTTTTAAACACAGATTAAGATAAGTATTGGAAAAGTAAACTATACCTACAAACTTCCTATAATACCCTTATTTAGTGGGTATTAGGTAATTAAATAACTTCATTTAAACAAATATACAATTTGAAAATTCACCCTTATAATTAACTCGCCACTTTAAGTAAAAATTGTGGGTATAATGTTTACTATATTCCGTAAATTTTATTTTCACGAGTTTAGTTTTCAAGATAATATAATGGTTTATTAGTATTGAAAGAAAAATATTATCAAATATAGAAGTTGGACTATATATTTTGGACATCTAAAAATGGAATATTGGACTATATAATTGGGACGGATGGAATAGATGATATGTTCAATTTCAGACTGATTATAAATCTCTTATCATATTTAGATATTACACTTCATGTACATATATATATATATATATTATATATATAAATTTATCATTAACTTATTCAAATATACTTGGTATAACATGGAACGAACTTAAAATCATATAATAATGTCTCTTCATAATGCCCTCAACTCCTAATTTAGTAGTTGAAATCATATAATAATATCTCCTAATTTGGTTATTCATATTGTTGAGTAGTCCAAAAACCAAATTACATAAGAATGTGTCTCTATCTAAAACAGTTATAATAGAAAAACAAGTTTGATTTCAGAGGCTATTGAAAGCGGGTAGCAGATGTCAGTACTTCTTATCAATATTGTCATTACTATGCATGTCTCTTTTCCTTTTTCCTTTTTCTTGTTTCCATTCGTGAATACGATTACAATTAATCTGCTTAGATACTAATATTATTTTTATTGTCTAGAATTGGCATTTCCATGAGTAGCTTGGATAGTAATTTGCCTAGATAGTAATATTACTTTTATTGTCTGGAATTGGTATTTCCTTGAGTAGCTCAAAATCCTTGCAGTAAGTGCTACGGATGAGATCTTCTAATCCTAAAACAGTATTTCATTTATAATTCAATCTCATGGATGATTGCCGCACACATATATAAAAAGGAAGATGAACCCTTTTTCACACTTAATTTCTTCTCAAATTCATTAGTTTCTTCTCCTTTTATTTTTTCTCGTTTCTTCTTTTTCTTCTTTTTCTCCCTTCTTTCCCATTAATTTCTTTGCTCTGTCTCTAAACCCTTTATGAAACTCTTTTTTTCCTCTTCTTTTTCCACTGTTTTTGTTACTCTGTCCTGCAATCTCTTATGAAATTCATTTTTCCCTCCTTTTCCACTGTTTTTGTTGCTCTGTCCAGCAAGCCTTTGTGAAATTTGATTTTTGGCGTTTGTTTAATTGCAAAAAGAAAAACTTTATTCACCTCTTTTTTTAATTTTTGGGTTTTGATATTTGAAATATTTCCCGAAAAAAAAATGCTCTTTTTGTGGGGAGCTGGTTTGAACCTGGGTGGCTTGTGGCACAAGGGAAGAGACTATACATTTAGTTGAATGTTTACATTCCTATTTGTTTTATATATATATAATGGATTTGAAATTTTGGGTCCTTGGAATTATTTTTTTTGGGCCTTAGTCAAAGGACTCTTTTGCCTTATATAAGGCTCGACCCTGGTTAATAGTGGTATTTACTTCTCCCTATACTTGTTGACTCTTCATATCACAAATTTCCCCCCTCTTCTCTCTAATCGTCACACTACAGCCGCTCCATTGGTTTGCCCACAACCCACCATTGGTGCAATACTAAGTTCTTCATTTTCTTTAAGTGTTTTATATTTACAGTTTTTGAAAAGCACACTTATTTATTTATATAATGTATAAAATAGATTGGTTCTATGATTTTCTTTTACACTATAATATTTTATCGTTGATAGAACCTTTCTGTTACAAATGACATTTGTTATGTATTATATAGATTATTGTCTGTATAATGGAGCAATGTCACATATGGTCACATGAACATGCTAATATAAGTGATTTCACGGTTTATGATTTTATTTTTATTTTTTTGCAAGGAAATATGATTTATGATTATTAGTTTTTATTTCATATCCAATTTTAAATTTTTGTGGTAGAATTGGGGGATGAAATTGGTAAAGAAATCAAGATACGAATAAGTCTGATAACATTACGTGCTTCCAAAAGATTTGATTCAAGAACACACTGAGGTACAACCTAAGATCTTTATTATTAATCAAATGGAGAGTAGATCATCGGTTGGCCAAATTGTGATAAGTGCCAAAGATGCGTATTTATTGTACTATAATATGCACATGATAAAGGTTTTAGCGTTGAAAAAGGGGTCAATTTTATTTCCTAGCACTATACAAGCCAAAGAATTTGAAATTTCCTGTGAGGATGATGAAGATGAAAAATGTCTAAATGAAAGAATACATGTCTACGAAAACCCAACAATTTAAATGTAAAGCTAGACTTCGGGTTATGAGAAAAAAGGGGGTACACAGAAGGTGGGTACTTTTGTAATAGACCATAATCATGAAAAGGTTGGTTTTTAATTAAACGTACTTGTTGAGATTATCACGTACTATTTGATATGCTCAAAAATCTACATTACCCACACAATAACTTCCATAATAGTTTTTGTTCTTATGGTTGTGTTCATTTTGGTCGAGAACAACCTTGAGTTACATATGTGTTTCAAAGAGTTCAACCCTCAAAATTCTTATAGGGGTGACCACATCTCATACTTACATATGTGACCTTCTATTAAGAGTAGTATGCCATATCCCACTTGACTTAACCAAGCTATAGGAATCATTAAAAGTTTAACTTCACCTTACATACTTTTGCAGAAAGCACTTTAAATCATAGTATCGGGTATGAATTTATTCCTAAGTGCTTAACTGAATCTTCATAAATTAGTTGTCCCACTGAATCAAGATCTTAGGATCTCCAGTCAACACGATTAGGTTACCATTATAAATATTCATACATAATAAGCTTTAATCGCATTCCATTGGATAATAAATAAATTTGAACTTTTGGTAAACCTTTCGTAAGCGGATCTGTGAGGCTCTCTAAATTTTATATATTCAATGGAGATAACGCCACTTGAGATCTAATGTTTAATGATATTGTGTTTATGATGTGTTTGTCTAGACTTACTATTATACATATTATTATGTATTATTCCTATGGCCAACTTACTATTACAATGTATATTATTAGTAGTGGTTGGCTTTGGCTAACACATAGTGTTCTCTAGAAACTTTCAAAGTCATTCTGATTTTTTTTTTCAGCTTTATCCAAAGCTATAAACTTATATTATGTAGTTGATCTAGCTATAAATGTTTGTTTTGAGGACTTCCATGATACAACTGCACCATCAATCATAAAAATATAACCACTAGCGGATTTTGAATCCTTTGTATAATGTAATCTAAAATTCAAAGTATATCTAATATATCTCAAAACTCTATTCAAAGCTTTCCAATGATTATTATTTGGATTACTTGTTAACCAACACAACTTATTCACAAAACATGTTATATCCAGAAGAGTATAGTCTGTTATATACATTAAAATGCCTTTGACCTTTGAATAACTCAACTGAGACACTTGTTTATCTTTTTATTTACCAAGTGTAAACATAAATCAATTGGAGTTTTCATTGGATTTTCATCAAAAACATTGAATTTTCTAATAATAGACTCAATATAATGAGATTGAGATATAACAAGTCCATCATATGTATGTTTTAGAGATTTATTCCCTAATATTACATCTACCACTCTCATATCTTTCATATCAAAATTTGGTGTCAATATTCTCTTAGTACTCATGATAATATCATGATTGCCACATATTATAGACACATTCATCATACTCATTAATTCAAACTCCATTTGACAACATCGTTTTATCAAACCTTTAGTGCCACTTGGTTGGCGTATGCTTCAATCAATACAATGACTTAGTGAATTTACACATCTTTTTCTCTTGTCCTGAAATAACAAAACCTTCAGGTTATTCCATGTATATTTCTTCTTCTAAATCACCATTTAAAAGTATTATTTTAACATCCATTTGATGGATCTCAAGATCATATAGTGCAATAATTGCGACAAAATTTCTAATAGAAGTAATTCCTGTAACCACTGGATACGTGTCAAAGAAGTCAATGCCTTCTTTTTCTTATAACCCTTAGCTACCAACATAGCCTTATATTTATCAATTGATCTATCTGGTTTTAATTTCTTCTTGAAAATCCACTTAAAACCTAGAAGTTTATTTCCATGTGGGAGATTAACCAACTCTCAAGTGTGATTTTGCATAATGGATTCGATCTCGCTAATAACAGGTTCTTTACAAAATGGAGCTTCTGGACTTGACACTGCCTCTGCGAATTTCTTAGGTTCATATTCTACCATATAGGTGAGAAAATCTAGACAAAAGGAAGTAAATGTCCGTGCTCTTTTAATGCACCTAATTTCATCATCTTTATCTCTGCTTTGTCTTTGTTTTTGCATGGAAAACATTCTCAAAGAACAAAATATTTTTGATTCAATGATAATATTTTCATGTATATCATGAATGATAATCTATTATGCCTTAAACAAGAAAAAGACTAACATAGAAGTAGATATAGTAGTATTAATATTTATAACTATTTTTGGTACAACAAGATGGGGGTTCATCTTGAACATCTCATAAAAAAATAACCCTTCCCTACATAAGCATCATTATTGGTATGTGCAAGTTGGTAGCTACAAATACAAGATTAAAACCATTCTTACTAAGAAAGAATATGTTACAAGGTTTTTGCAAATGTCGACTTCGTGTATTACATTGTTGGGGACAAGCTCTTTCCTAAAAGATAGTTTCGAGGTTATCCTTTCTTGCCTTAAACATTGAGCTTGTAGAATTTCCCATAAAATAGTTGTTGTCCATTGACCTGTCTTATAGTTGGAGAACATAGTTGTACTAGCACACGATATCGTGAGTAGCACCGCTTTCAACCCACCATTCTTTGGGATTTCCAACATGTTACATTCGGGTACAACAACCGCCAAACTCATTTCTTATACCCATTGACAATGTATCTATAAGTCCTAAGGGTGTTGAGTAAAGTGTATAAGGGAGGTTGAATAGACTTTACAAATTTTTGAATCTTTAAGATCGACTTAAAGAAAACAACTCGATCCTTTAAGAGAGTTGGGTTGAGATCAACATGAGAGTTAACCACTCAACAATTTTCTTGAGAAAGTTGTTGATAGAGTAACTTCAATAAAGATAGTCCATTGTTTACAAATTCGGTTTTCTTTTAAGTCAGTGGAAGTATTACACCCTTAAATATATTAGTTATCAACATTTAGTATGAAAGAGCTGCCCAAGATAACACAGCTGCAAGACAGTTGAACCCAACTGGCTTACTTCAACCTGATGTGAGATGGCTGAGAGACCATCCACCAGAATTAGTCATTGGAGATGTTAGAGACGGTGTAAGAACCAGATCCAGAGCTCAGCAAGAAGCAATGTTCACTTGTTTTATCTCCCAAATAGAGCCAAAAGATGTGTCCCAAGCATTAGATGACACACATTGGATTCAAGCCATGCAAGAAGAGCTGAATCAGTTTGAAAGAAACAATGTATGAGAATTGGTGCAGAGACCAATCCATCAAAATGTTATTGGCACAAAATGGGTTTTCAGAAACAAGATGAATGAGAAAGGATCTGTGGTAAGGAACAAAGCAATATTGGTAGCCAAAGGGTATTGCCAAGAAGAGGGAATAGATTTTGATGAAACCTTTGCACCTGTTGCAAGATTAGAAGCAATAAGGATGTTTCTTGACTATGCTGCTCACAAGAACTTCACTGTATATCAAATGGATGTGAAAAGTGCATTTTTAAATGGACTGCTAGAAGAAGAAGTCTATGTTAAACAACCTCCAGGTTTTGAGCAGAAGACTCTTGGGAACAAGGTGTACAAGCTCAAGAAAGCATTATATGGACTGAAACAAGCACCAAGAGCATGGTATGATACATTGTCTCAATTTCTAACCGACAATGGATTCACCAAAGGCAAAGTGGACAACACTCTTCAAAATTCAAGATGGAGAGAGTATCTTTGCTTGTTCAAATATATGTGGATGATATCATTTTTGGATCTACTAATAAAGAGTTGTGTGAAAAGTTCTCAAACCTCTTGCAAGGCAAATTTGAAATGAGCATGATAGGAGGGTTGACCTTCTTCCTAGGACTTCAAGTTAAGCAATTGAAGGATGGAACTTTCATAAGTCAAACAAAGTACACCGGGGATTTAATGAAGAAATTTGGTATGGAAGAGAAGTCTTCTGTGAAAATACCAATGAACACATCAGTCAAGATGGACATGGATGCAGATGGTAAGGCTATAGATCAAACTAGATACAGAGCACTCATTGGATCACTGCTCTGTTAGTCCAAGTGGCTACAATAATCTAGAGGGGGGGTGAATAGATTATCCCAATTTTTCAGATTTTGCCCTCCTTTTTGAAAAGCTCAAACAAAGATGAAATGTTAAATGCGGAAAGTAAATAGCACACGTTGATTTATAGTAGTTCAACCCACCTAGGGCCTAATCTACTACCACCCCAGTATATCCGTGATGGATTTCAAAAAGAAAAAAAAGATTTTATTAATTTACCAAAAATTAATACAACACCTTGAGGATTACCACAACCCTCTTTCACCACCTTGAGGATTACCACAACCCTCTTACAACACCTTGAGGATTACCACAACCTTCTTACAACACCTTTGAAGATTACCACAACCTTCAAACACCTATCACCTAGATCACCCAAGTGTATTCTTACCACAAGAATACTCACAAGGATGTCTTGTGTTGAATGATGACCAAAATCAAGATTACAACTCAATAAAGATTGTAACAATATGAGTACAAGTGTAATTAAGAATTGAAAGCCTAGACCTCAGATTTGTGCAAGTGAAAGTGCTTAGGCTAATACAACAAGATATAGAAGTGTTTGCTTTGTTTGCTCTTTTTGCTTGTATAGAGTGTTGTATCTTGTTGCTTGAATGAAGCCTCTATTTATAGGAGATGACTTGGCTTTCATTTCAATACATTGCTCCTCCTTGGGGAGTGATTTGCTGCAAAAAGAAACCATTTAAAATGATCAATATAGTCATTAGAAATCAATCCCACAAAATAGGAAAAGTCAGCTGTGCAAAAAACGCATACGGATAGTTTGCTTTGATAAACATAAGGTTCGACCGGTCGCCGAGAGATAAGATTGAAATTGAATTCTCGCGAATTTTTACACAGGGGACCGGTCGGAGGGTGCGACCGGTTGCCCTTAATGTGACCTGTTGGACTGAAGAAATTTCAAACAGAGAAGTCGGAACAAAAGACAACTCCCGTGCAAACGCGCCCGGCAGTCGACCTGGCCGCCTACCCCTTTTTTCTTACGCCTCATTTTCTGTTTCTCGGCTCAACTCAGTGCGGGTTGCCTTATAGGGCGGCCAGAGTCGAGAACTGAAACAAATGTGTTGTCCAATTTTTTATCGAAAATAAACTCCAAAAAATACTCCGAAAAATAGTAAAAACATTTTAAGTCGATCGGAAGTATTTAGACAACATTTAGGGACATTGTTTTGGTTTAAAAACTTATTTGAACAAAATCGAACATAATCATCAAAATCATGATAAAAACATTTATCTAACAAACTCCCCTTTTTGATGATTACAAACCAAAACAATTTTCTCGAGGACGACTTTGAAAACAAATCAGTTTTTCGGTTTTACGAGTGAACTATCCGTTAAAAGTATTTCATACAAAGCTCCCCCTATCTATGAGCATATCAACAAACGATTTTTATAAGTTAGAAGCACAAGCTATAACAAGCTTATATAAGATGCATATAGACATCATGAGCTAAGAAGCTCCCCCTGTCACAATACTTATAATCAACATCATTTGAGTCCAAAATTCAAGCCATGGACTAGGTATTCTTGGCTTTAAGAGGCCATAGCTTTTTATTGCGAGCTTTTATTAGCTTTTCTTGAGCTAACGAGCCAATATCCTGTTTCTCCCCTTTTGGAAGCATCAAAAAGAATGTTAGAATGGTGAAGACACCATACAATAATATCAAAGTGCGCCAAAGGGACGGTTTATTAACCGTTGTGCAATTAAAGCGTAAAATCCAAGGGAAATGGGAGAAATGTAATATGAAGAGTTCATACGCTCGTTTTGTTTGCCAAATCATGATCTCAATAAGTATAGAAGACTTTTGAAAGCAAGAGAATCATGTAGAAGTTGAAATTTTCATTGCGACATTTCATCGAACACCTTGTGTGCGTGAAAAATAAAAGAGGTTGTATATAACCTTTGTAAATGTTACAAGCCAAAAAATTTTATCACCAATTCACCTCAATCATTATACAATTCAATCATAATAAACAAGCTCATCAAAATCATATGAAAAAAATATCAAGAGATATACCATAAGGTCATAAACTCAAGGGTTCAACCCAATTGAGCAAAAGAAGAGAAATTCTTACCATTTGATCGGAAAAGATGAGCCATAATGATGATGATCATGATATATAATGTCCATGTTGTGAAAAAGATGCATAAAAACCATTTTTGAATGAAATATGTGAGAATTTGGCAAAGGGGACGAAAAATGGCCAAAATATGTTAAAGTTGCTCATGCTCAAGACAGAACCATTTTAATCCAAGAAATGGCTTAGGGCGACCGGTCGAGGTTGAGGGCGACCAGTCGACGTTGAGGGCGACTGGTTGCCCTCAACCCTTTCAGCCCACTGTCTGTCAGTTTTTCCAAAATCCGAATTTTCAACCAAAAATCCGATTTTTCGCCGCTAAGTTTTAAAAACGTGCAAAATGCAAACGTAAGCTTCATTCAATATGCATTATGCCTAACCGAGCTCGTATTGATGAAAAAGTCTCGGAAGATAGCGGTTTTGTAAAGATGTCCGCTAATTGATCTTGAGATGGTACAAAAGATATCTCAATTTTACGTTTTGAAACACAATCCCTTAGAAAATGATGTCGAATCTCAATATGTTTAGTACGGTTATGATGAACCGGGTTTTGAGCAATATTTATAGCGGATATATTATCACAAAAGATAGGTACGTTTTCAAAAGAACATTTGTAATCCGCTAAGGTTTGTTTCATCCAAAGAAGTTGAGTACAACAAAATGCGGCGGAATATATTCTGGCCGTTGAAAGAGAAACACGTTTTGCTTCTTTGAAAACCAAGAAACTAGGCAATCGCCTAAAAATTGACATGATCCGGAAGTACTTTTCCGATCATCAATATTACCCGCATAGTCCGAATTAAGAGAAAAATTTTCATTCTTTGGATAAAATAAGCCATATTGAATAGTGCCTTTCAAATATCGAAAAATCCTTTTAACGACACTCATATGAGATTCTTTGGGATTGCTTTGAAAACGAGCGCATAGGCATACGGCATGAAGAATGTCCGGTCTACTAGCGGTTAAATAAAGTAAACTACCAATCATACCTCGATACTTTGATTCATCCACGGACTTGCCTTTCTCATCTTTGTCAATTTTGACATTTGTTGCCATGGGAGTAGAGACGGTTCTTCCTTCTTCTTCAATGCCGAACTTTTTCAAAAGTTCTTTTGTATACTTAGATTGTGAAATGTAAATACCTTCTTGACATTGCTTAATTTGGAGTCCAAGAAAGAAGTTGAGCTCCCCCATCATGCTCATTTCAAATTCTCCTTGCATCAACTCAGAGAATTTCTTGCACAAAGAATCATTAGTAGCACCAAAGATAATATCATCAACATAAATTTGCACAAGTAAACAATCTTGCCCTTTTTCAAAAACAAATAGAGTTGTATCAACTTTACCTCTTATAAAACCATTTTGTAAAAGAAAAGAACTAAGTCTATCATACCATGCACGGGGTGCTTGTTTTAAACCATACAAGGCCTTTTTAAGTTTATAAACATCATTAGGCCTAGAAAAATTTTCAAACCCTGGAGGTTGTTTTACGTAGACTTCTTCTTGAATAATACCATTTAAGAAAGCGGATTTAACATCCATTTGGTAAAGTTTGAAATTTTTAAAACAAGAATAGACAAGTAAAATACGAATAGCTTCTAAACGTGCTACGGGTGCAAAAGTTTCATCATAGTCAATACCTTCTTCTTGACAATACCCTTGAGCTACTAACCTTGCCTTATTTCGAACGATGTTGCCTTGATCATCAAGTTTGTTCCGGAATACCCATTTTGTACCAATAATAGTTTGAGATGGAGGACAAGGTACTAATTCCCATTCATCATTTCTTTAAAATTGATTTAACTCCTCTTGCATTTCTAAGAACCAATCCTCATCCTCAATGGCCTCTTTAGCATTTTTAGGCATCTTTTTGAGAAATAAGAGCTTTCTCGGCAAATTTTCTCCGGGTCATCACTTTGTCAAGGGGATCACCAATAATAAGATCTTTTGGGTGATCTCCCTTAAATTTCAATGCAACGGGAAGATCCGAGATATCACCTCTATCTTCTTGAGGACCATTTGAAGTGGACGGTTGATCATTTGATGTAGACGGTTGATCATCAATTTGAACAAATTGTTCAATAATATCTTCTTCATCACTTTCGTCATTAGGTATTCTTTCAACCCCCGAAGCTTCATTGAATTTAACATGGATGGATTCTTCAACAACTCCACTAGTCTTATTGTAAACCCGATATGCTTTGTTTTTTGTTGAATATCCCATAAATATCCCTTCATCGGCCTTAGGATCAAGTTTGTCCAATTGATCCTTGGTATTCAAAATGAAGCATTTACAACCAAATATCTTGAAATAACTAATATTTGGAGTTCTACCTTTCAAAGCTCATATGGAGTTTTATTCATTTTAGGACGAATATAAACTCGATTAATGACATAGCAAGCGGTACTTACGTCTTCGGCCCAAAAATATTTTGGAAGTGAAAATTCATTGAGCATGGACCGACTAATCTCTTGTAATGTCCGATTTTTCCTTTCGGCTACTCCATTTTGTTGAGGTGTCCTTGGAGCCGAGAAATTATGAGCATATCCTTTGGTTTCACAAAAGACTCTAAATTCACCATCAAATTCTCTCGCTCGATCGTTGAATAGACTTAATAGTGTATTCCTTTTCATTTTCAATGAGTCTACACAACTTAACAAACTCATTAACGGCATCGCTTTTATTGGTAAGAAAAAGAGCCCAAGTATATCTAGAAAAATCATCGACGATAACAAAAGTGAAATGTTTTCCACTTAGACTAGCCGTACCAATATCCCCATACAAATCAAGGTGAAGCATTTGTAGGGGTTTGATTGTGGAAATTTCGTTTTTGGGCTTAAAACTACTTTTAACTAATTTGTTCTTTTGACAAGTGTCACATAAGCCAAGATTTTCAAAATTCAATTTGGGTAGTCCTTTCACATGTTGGTTTTTGTAAATATTTTTCAAATTCTTGTATCCAACATGTCCAAGTCGTCTATGCCATAAATTAGTTAAATCATTATTGGCGACTAAACAAGAAACATTTTGACTAACCAAATCACTTGTACAAATTTTGTAAAGATTGCCTTTTCTATTTGCTTCACAAATAATTTCACCATTTTTAAGTATAAGGCATTTTTCTTTATTAAAAGAAACATCATAATTTGAATCACAAAGTTGGCTAAGACTTATCAAATTAAACTTAAGCCCTTCAACTAAAAGAACATTACTATGAGAGAAGAAAGAGTTACCAATTTCTCCATTTCCAAGAATTTTTCCTTTGCCATTGCCGAACATGACCATACCCTCTTCTTGGAGCTTGATGTTGGTAAAAAGTTCTCTCCTTCCGGTCATATGGCGTGAACATCCGATGTCCACGAGCCATTTTGAATCTTCCATTGTTGTTATAGCCCCTATTACCTACAAAAGAATTTCTTTTAGGTACCCTATAATTTTTGGGTCCATGGGGGTTAGTCTTGAGACCTTTGGGTCTCCAAACATGTCTTGAGCTATTTCTCAATTTGCAATTATTAGCATAATGTCCAACTTTGCCACAATAAAAACAAGTAGGAGTATTATAATTATTAGCACGTACAAAAGTCGGACCTTGGTTATTTTTCTTAAAAACACTTTGAAATGGCTTATAACCGAGTCCCGATTTGGAATGCTCACCTCTTTGTGCATCTAAAATTTTTGTGACTTTATCCGTGCTTATGTTGAAACGATGCACATCATTTTTCAAACATTCAATATCTTTTGTGAGCGATTCCTTTTTGGTTTCAAGAGAATGAATTCTAGTAAAAGTAAGAGCATGAGCTTTGTCTAGAGATTCATAAGAGGTAAATAATTTTTCTTTTACAACCTTAAGCTCCTTATGCTCCTTTTTCAAATTTTTGTATTTAACAATTAAATTTTGAAACTCAATTTGCAATTCATCAAAATCACATTGCAAGTCATCAACTATGGAGGAAGTAGAAGAATTTGAGTGTACCTCATTGTTTTCATCGTCTATGGCCATGAGACCGTGTTCGGTTTCTCCTTCCTCATCGGTTGTTTCGAGTAGTTCATCCCATGTTTTGACTTCCGCATTTAGAGCCTTCTTTTTTGTGAAAGGCTTCTTTTTCTTTTGCTCCTCTTCATCGAGCTTCGGGCAATCGGCAATGAAGTGCCCGGGTTTTCCGCATTTAAAGCAAGCATTATCTTTTGGTTTTCTCGCTTTATTTTTATTCACAAATTTTGCAAATTTTCGAACAAGTGCGGCCGTCTCCTTATCATCATCATCATTATCATAGTATGCATTATTAGAAGAAGAAGCAAGACCTTTAGGAATAATTTGCATACCCGAATGATTTGTGGATGGTTTGGAATTTTTCCTCTCCTTGAGATAGACTTCATAGATGAGTAGATTTCTAATAAGCTCGTCAAACTTGAGTGTCTCAAGATTTTGTGCCTCCGTGATTGCCGTTACTTTTTCGGACCATGAGTCGGGAAGTGCATTCAATACCTTGGTCACCTTGTCTTCTTCGGAGATGACTTTGCCGAGGGCCACAAGAGGATTGACAATATTGTCAAGCCTTTCCACCATCTTGGAGATGCTTTCGCCATCATACATGTTAAAGTTTTCGAAGTATTTAACAAACATGTTCTTTCTTGCTTGCTTGACTTTCTTAGTCCCTTCATAGATTGTCTCCAATTTTTCCCAAACCTCATGTGCCGACCTTATGCCTCTTATGCGATTGTACTCGGTGGCGGTAAGAGAACAATGCAAAATATTTATGGCCTTACCGTTTAGAGAGAAACCCTTTTTGTCGTTTTCATCAAACTCCTTGAAAGGTTTAGGAGCCAAGGTGCCATCCTCCGATTTCTTCGTTGGTTGATCAACTCCTTCAATGACCACATTCCAAATGTCGAACCCGCACCCTTGTAGGAAGCACTCCATACGGTCATTCCAAAATGCGTAGTTGTTGGCGTCGAATAGTGGTGGCTTATTGGTGGAGGCGCCGGTGGTGAGATGAGCATCATTTGTAGCCATAGATCTTTCCTCTTTACTTGGAACGATCTAGCCAAAGAGTTTGGCTCTGATACCACTTGTTAGTCCAAGTGGCTACAATAATCTAGAGGGGGGTGAATAGATTATCCCGGTTTTTCAGATTTTGCCCTCCTTTTTGAAAAGCTCAAACAAAGATGAAATGCTAAATGCAGAAATTAAATAGCACATGTCGATTTATAGTAGTTCAACCCACCTATGGCCTAATCTACTACCACCCCAGTATATCCGGGATGGATTTCAAAAAGAAAAAAAGATTTTATTAATTTACCAAAAATTAATACAACACCTTGAGGATTACCACAACCCTCTTTCACCACCTTGAGGATTACCACAACCCTCTTACAACACCTTGAGGATTACCACAACCCTCTTACAACACCTTTGAAGATTACCACAACCTTCAAACACCTATCACCTAGATCACCCAAGTGTATTCTTACCACAAGAATACTCACAAGGATGTCTTGTGTTGAATGATGACCAAAATCAAGATTACAACTCAATAAAGATTGTAACAATATGAGTACAAGTGTAATCAAGAATTGAAAGCCTAGACCTCAGATTTGTGCAAGTGAAAGAGCTTAGGCTAATACAACAAGATATAGAAGTGTTTGCTTTGTTTGCTATTTTTGCTTGTATAGAGTGTTGTATCTTGTTGCTTGAATGAAGCCTCTATTTATAGGAGAGGACTTGGCTTTCATTTCCATACATTGGCTCCTCCTTGGGGAGTGATTTGTTTGCAAAAAACCATTTAAAATGATCAATATAGCTGTTAGAAATCAATCCCACAAAATAGGGAAAAGTCATGCAAAACGCAACGGATAGTTTTTGATAAACATAGGGTTCGGCCGGTCGTGCAGAGATAAGATTGAAATTGAATTCTGCAAATTTTTACACAGGGGGACCGGTCGGAGGAAGTGCGACCGGTCGCCCTTAGCTATGACCGGTTGGACCTGAAGAAATTTCGAAACAGAGAAGTCGGAACAAAAGCCAACTCCAGTGCAATGTAGTCGCCGTCGACCGGTCGCCCTCACCACCGACGACCACCTGTCGGCCGACGGCCCCGCCCTTTTTTATACCTCATTTTCTTTTCTCGGCTCAACTCAGTGCGGGTTGCCCTATGGGGTGACCGGTCGAACTGAAACAAATTTGTTGTCCAATTTTTATCGAAAATAAACTCCAAAAAATACTCCGAAAAATAGTAAAAACATTTTAAGTCAATCGGAAGTATTTAGACAACATTTAGGGACATTGTTTTGGTTTAAAAACTTATTTGAACAAAATCGAACATAATCATCAAAATCATGATAAAAACATTTATCTAACATGCTCTACTTAATAGCAAGCGGGCGGATATCACCTTTGCGGTAGGTGTATGCGCAAGATTTCAATCGCACCAAAAGAGAGCCATATGATCTGCCTAAGAGAATCCTAAGATATTTGAAGTGATGCCAAGAAGTCACTTATGGTATCCAAAGGGCGGTGGATTCAAGCTAATTGGTTACTCGGACTACGACTATCTTTGGATGTAGAGTTGACGGAAGAGTACTTCAAGTACATGTCAAATGCTTGGAAATAGATTAGTTTAAGTTCAAAGAAGAAAACAAAACTCAATAGCCACATCCACAAACAAGACGAGTATATAGGCTGGGCAAAAAGTTGTGCCCAAATCTTATGGATGAGGCAAAGAATGAGAGATTATGAAAGTGAAGAAAAAGAGATTCCAATTATGTGTGATAACACAAGTGCTATTGCAATCACTCAGAATCATGTGTTGCATTCAAGAACAAAGAACATTGATGTCGATATCTTTTTATAAGCGATCATGTTGAAAAGAAAGACATCATTTTGGAGTATATCTCAACTCGATAAACAGTTAGGCGACATATTCACCAAGCCTCTATGTGAATCTAGGTTTGAAGAGCTTAAGAATGAGCTAGGGTTAATTGAGCTGAGTTGATACTCAGATTGCTCAATCAGAAGAAATGGAAGATGAAAAAGTGAGAATCAAACAAGTTTTTCACATCAGCCAAGTGAAACAGCTATATAGGGAAATCAGTTGTATCGAGTTAGCTGACAGCTGAGTCACCTAATGAAAGGAGAGAAGCTGAGTTGAGTCACTTTCGACATGAGTTGAGTCATTTAATAGCTAAATGACAAAAATGCAGTCGTTTTTAAATGAGCAGGAATGTTTTTAAGGATGACATCAGCATAATAATGATGGGTACAGTCAAAAGCTACACATTAAGCATATGATTGGATATAAATGCCGCCACATTAAAGGCAAGGAATTAAATGCGGCTTGACGTGCTAAATCTGAGCCGTTGATCTTGATTAAATTTCAAAAATAAAAAACACGTCCTTCCATAACCCTTATATACTCAGTTTTCAGTTTTTCTCTCTCACATTCAAAACTGTTCATCTTCAAAGCAAAAGAAAGCAAGTTTATCAAGATTTAATCGGTAGAAACCTCTAAAAGTGGCACCAAAGTTTAATTTTGTCAAGTTATCCAAGCAAATCCACTATGGATCGACTGTGGATTTTGAAGGGATGGTGAAGCAGGGTTCCGATGAAACCCTAGTGAAGAAGATTGTTGATATGCTCGAAAAGTCTGGTCTCAGGCCTTTTCTTAGTTTGGAGTACTCGCACACCTACCTTGAAGAGGTGGCGCAGTTCTATGTAAATGCTGAGGTGCAGGACGAAGTAATCAAGTCCTCCGTCCACCGCAAGGACATCATGATTATTGCTAAGGATCTTGCAGAGCAACCTTGTTTCTTTGCCCGTCGAGGCATGATCGAGATTGTTGAAGCAGACGTTGATTTGGCTGATGCATGGAAAGAAGTAGCCAAACCAAAGTGTGCTGCAAAAGTAATATACACAACTGAGAAGAAGTTGCTGAAGGACGACTATCACAAGCTGACGGATGTCGTCGCCAAGTGTGTAGACATGAAGTTTGGCAGCTTCAATCAGTTGTCAAAGACCAAGCTGATCGTCATGGCTGCGTTCATGCAGGGTAAGAAAGTCAACTGGGCTGAGTTCGTGTACATCAGACTCTGCTAGAATGTTGGGAACAAATCATACAAGGAAGATGGATCCTTTGGAGGATCACTCGGATATGGCCTAGTAATTGGCCGTCTGATGGAAGTGAAGGGCATTCCCCTTCAACATGGAAAGTCTTTTCATGTAAACAAAAAGATGTTCAGGGATAATTTTTCAGTAGCCTCAAAGAGAGCCCATGCAAAAAGGGCGATTACAAGTGAGGGTGAATTAGCTGAACCCGAGGACACAGCTATTACCTCCCCTCCTAAGAAGAAAGCTGCAAATAAGAAGGCTACCCCTGCAGCAAAGAAACAGGATGCACCTGCCCCTGCGCGAATCACTGCCCCGTGCTGCAAAGATGTCTCTGCCCCTCCCACCCGAGGCCGAGAAGGAAGCCCAAATACCTTCTCGACCATAAGGAAGAAGAGGATCGCCAAGCCTAGAAAGGCACGCCTCTAAGGAAACTCAGAAGGCCTTTACGTTTGAGGAACTGGAGGAAATAGAACCAGAAATTCCTCTGGTTAAAACCAAGAGAAGAAAAAGAATCTCCAAACTTTCAGAGCTTGAAAAGACAGCTGAGTCTGCTACTCAGCTGGAGAAATCTTCTGAGATTGCTGACACTGAGGAATTACAGTCTCCTGAAATAGTTGTTGAAACTGCCAAGTCTGCTGAGGATGATCAGCAGAGGCCCCAAGGAGACCCAACTGTGGAGAGGACAGCTAAGGACAAAGAAGAAACTGAGACAACTGCATCTTCACTTGAAAAGGTTGTTTCTCCGCCTGCTACGGACGCTGCTGGAGTAGAAGAGAAACATAGTATGTTACCTTCTATCCAAGAAAAGGAAGGACAAGAAGATGAGAATGAGGATGATGATGTCATCATGTACTCTCCAGTATATCCAGACATTCAGCGCCGTCTACGTGATTGGAGGGCGTGGAAGCTAAGTCACTCATGGGTGCGGTTTGAACGCCCGAGTTCATAGAAAAAGAGGAGGAGTTGTTCAATTTTCGGCATCACCAAAGTAATTCAGGCCATTGATGAAGATAATTGCCTGAATATTCTACAGATCTTCAAGGAGAAAGAATAAGCCAGAGCAGCTGAGGAAGCTGAAGCTCTCGAGAAAGCCAGTATATGTCCTCTTACTAAAACTCTGGAACATACTCACCCTCATCTGGACGTATTGTCAGAGAGTGATGAAGACTTGGACCCCATTGCTGCAAAAGAAAAGTCAGACATGCATCAAGCTTTGAGGGAATCCAGAATGATGAATGAGCAGCACATGTTTGAAGGACCAGGAGAGTCGTCACAATCTCTCCTACAGATTGACCCATTGGCAGTAGTGTAGCAAATTGCCACAGTTATAGCTACAACTACATCCCAAGTACACTCTGAAAATGGGTCCAAGGGACTTGGCGATGAGACTGGAAATTTAGGCACCCAAGTCGAGCCAACCCCTTGAAGGTGTGTTACCACCTGCCCCCATGACTGAGCACTCAATGGAAGAAGCCAATAGTTTGGAGAAGAGTGACCCTATCATCAGTCACTCAGTTGGTGTACCAGCTGAGGGAGAAACTCACCCCACTATAGCAGGGTCGGAGAATGCTGCAGCTGACTCCACAATGAAGAAAGGAGGCGTAGAGGAAACTGAAAAAAAAACCCCAGCAAGTTGACATTGACGAAGCTCGGACAATTGAGTCTATCCCAGCTGAAGTGGCAGCTGCTTTGAAGGCTAAGGACACTGTTGTTGCAGTCAAGGCACAGGATGGAAATGCCCCGGGAGTTAACACTCTGGGCAATGAAAGTGCAATTCAAGAGTTTGAAACTCCTTCGGATGCCACGGTCCAAGACCCAAAGACAGCTGCGTCTGTCGAATGGAATGTAGAAGGCCTCTCTGCAGTTGAGACTGTTGGAGGTGTTGAAGGCCTAAGGGAGGTTGAGACTTCCCTGGATAAAGCTCAAGAAGTTCAGAATATCCCTCCTGTTAACATTGCTAAATCTGAAAAGGAGATTAGTGCTCTTCATGACTCCCAGGAGAATCCTAACATATCCTTTCTGGGATCTCAAGACAAAGTTGAGTCCACACTTGTTGAACTTCAAAAGGACCCAGCTGAGGATATTCTCCCGCAGACGAGTCAGTCAAGTTTTAAAGTTGCTCGTCAAACTTTTAACTTTGATGATGAACCATGCCCCCAGGTTTCTTCATCTTCCGATGATGCTGATGTTGCAGCCGAGGAACAGGTAATTCATTTAGAAAATTCTACTGAGGCCGAAGAAGTTGTTAAGACAGTTGAGGCTCAGTCAGTTGGCCAACCTACTCAACAAGTTCCAGCTGGAACTGAGTCATCTACGCAGGCTCCCAGAGCTGCAGCAGTACCGACTCCACTAGGACCATTACAGGCACAGACTGAAATTTCAATCCCTTATGTGCGAGATGATACATTTGAGCAATTATTTCCCTTTTCACTTGAGTTGCTAGAGCTAGAGGAAGAGACAGCTAAAGAGCAGTGATGATACACCATTCGAGAAGATCCAGTCATTCCTACCGACTCCATTGTACTAGCAGACTTTGATTTCAATGCTGAATGGCCGCCACCAATTTGAATCGGTGTGACAATGAGATCCGTGAAGTCTTCAAGACAATCTATGTAGAGATTGAGAAGATCGAACGGCACCAGGCCTCATTAGATCTACGTCTGGACAATAGAGATGCCACCCTCACTACAGACTTAAGAGGGATTGTGGTAAGGATCAGGGAATGGTGTCAGGAGCAGAGTTCAATGCGATTCGAACAAGTTCGATATTTTAATGTATTGTACAATAAGATGCTTGTTTGGAGTGCTGACAATGCTGATATGAAGCAGAGGATGCAGGCGTATATGGAAAGATTGCATGCCTCCCATACAACTGAAATGGAGTTACTGCGTGAATTTCATCGAAAAGAAATTCTGCGTGTTGAGGAGAACATGAACACGAAGTTCAGCCTTCTCATGGCTGAAATGAAACTGGTGGCAGCTGAATCAAAAGCCACTCGCTCATAATTTCGAACAGCACATGCCGCAGCAGACTCCAAGCATAACTCAGCTCTTAGCAGACTGGACTTCATGCTCGCAGGAATGTTCCTTGGGGTTCCTCTCTACTTTGATGATGCCAAAAAGGGAGAATAGAAATACGTGAGGAAATTGAAGGAAGAAACAGCTGAGAAGCAAAAGGAAGAAGCAGCTGTTGAGAAGAAGAAGGGAAAAGCTGTTGAGGAATACCTGAGGAAATTGAAGGAAGTAACAGCTGAGAAGAAAAAGGAAGAAGCAACTGTTGAGAAGAAGAATGGAAAAGCTGCTGAAGGGGAAAAGTCAAAGGATTTGACACTAATGATTGCTAAAACCCCTCAGCAAGGTCATGTCAAAGCCTCAATAATCAGCAAACTTCCAGTAACTCAGTCGATCGAACACTCTGTTGTGCCTATGTCAGAGAAAAGAAAGATTGTAATAGCGGTCGATTAAAGTTCGATAAAAAGACGGATGCCCGCGTTGAAGCGATGATGAAACAAGATTTGGCGGTATTCGGCGGAAGGATCAATAGGCTATTCCGGATGACGGATCCGAGCCAAGATCTGTTGAAAAATTTAAGACGCTTTCGAATCAGAAGGCTATTTCAAGAATATGTTGGTAGCCCAAACCTGGGATCATCTTTGGGAGAAGGTCCGCTGGAAGTTATGCGAAGAAGGCGATGGGTAGCAGACTACCAGCGGACCATTCAAAGGTAAGCGAGAAGACTCCCGTACAATACACACCCAGAGGAGGAGGAAGAAATGGTGGAGGAAGAGGTTTTCGACCTATACCTCTACCCAAAAATATCGAATATGTAGATCCAGGTAAGAAGGGAAGGATCTACTGGGCTGGGTACGATGAAGTAGCAAATCTCGAAGTAGCTAGAAAAAATGTTGATTATGTGAAAAGAATAAAAGAGGAAAACAGAAGACAAGACCAGCTATGGCAAGAGAGGCAAGTGAGGAAGCGAAAAGACGATGTTGCAAAAAGAGCTTATGAAAAGAAGAAAGCAGCTGAAGATGAATGAAAAAGAAAAAGAGAGCTGATGATGACAGAGCTGAAGAAGAAAGAAGGAGACAGCGAAGGAGATGAAGTGTTGTTGTGAACCCTTCATGTACTTACTTTTGTAAATACATTGTTGTGTAAGTCATCTATAATTTCAATAAAATATTTTGTATTTGTATCTTTGCATAGACGCTTGTAAATTGCTTAGATTAAAATATGCTCTGATACACTTTGTAAACAGCTGTGTAAAGGACAAAAATGCTATGATCAATAAAATGATTGATTCTACGCATACATTCTTCGTTAGTGCATTGTCTGTATATATATGTGCTGTTTACATTTTGTTTAATGTTTTTAAGTTTTGGCATCATCAAAAAGGGGAAAATTTGTGTTTACTGGTGGACCTGAGCATGAAATAGAATCGGCTGACAGCAGCAATGTAGAGGAGATCGACTCTGCTGTAGCAGCAGAGAAAGCCAAATTCCAACAGGCCATCAAATAATCGAAAGCCATGCATGAACAACAACTTCAAGAGGGTCCAGGAGAGTCTTCTCAACTCTCTCCTAGTACTAACCCTTTGGATGTGGCACGGAAGATAGCTGTCGATATTGTTTCCACCACATCCCCCATGCACTCAGAACATGGCTCTCAAAAGATTGGAAATGAAGCTCTCAAAATACATGGCACCTAGCCAAGCCAATCAAGCACGAGAAGGTGTTGAGACACCCGCCCCACAGCTGATCACTCAAAGGGAAAAACAACCGAGTCTCAGGTGCAGAGCAATCCCACTTCTCTTAACTTAGCTAGTGAGCCAGCTGAGGGGGAAGCTCTCACCACCACAGCTAGGTCAGAGGATGAGGTGGGAGACCAACCTTTGGAGTTTGGAGGCAAAGGTGAGGAACAAATGGAACAGCATAATGAAGTTGACAAAACTCAGACGGTTGAGACTGTCTCAGCTGAAACTTCATCTGCACTGAAAGCCGATGACGCTGCTGATGCATCTAAGGTAAAGGATGGAATGGAGACCATGGGAGTTAAGACTCCTAGTCCTGAAATTGAAATCCTAGGAGTTGAGACTCCAACAGATACCACCTAAGACCCTAAGGCAGATGAGTCTGCTGCAGGGAAAACTGCTTAAGACCCTACTGCAGTTGAGACTGCACACAGGGATGTAGAAGGCCCTCTAGCGGTTGAGACCTGTGAGGGTGTAGAAGGCCACAAGGAGGTTGAGACTTCCTTGGGTAAAGAAGCTTCAATAGAACAGATTCCTCATGTAGAGATGGCTGATGAAGAAAAAGAAAAAAATCAGCGCTCTTAGCGATTCACAGGAACACGTTGACACATAATTCCTGGAATCTGACAATGAAGCTGAGTCCACTCCCATTGATGAATTTGTTAAGGACAAAGCTGAGGATGCTCAAGACTCTCGGAGTAAAGCTAGTGACAATACTGCTCCGATGAGATTCGTGTTTATTGATGATCCAATCCCAATGGCTCCATCACACTTTGATGACGCTGATAAATCAGCTGAGGACAAGACAACTCATAAGGAAGGCCCAACTGACATCGAGGGGAAGTGTTAAGGCTAAGATCTTGAGTCGGTCACCGAGCAAGGCTAACACAAAGTGCTCAAGCTGAAACGCAATCAGCTCAACAGGCTAACACAGCTACTCCTAATGCCAACGAAGCTGGATCAGTTGAGGCAAGTCGAGTTGAAGCAATTCGAAATGAGAAAGGAAAGGCTCCACAAGTTGGACCTACGGGAATCCCTATTTATCCAGATGATTTGTTCGAGAACATTTTCCCATTTGAAGCCTAATTACCACCCCAGGATGCCGAATATGCTAGAGAACAAGCCAAGTACACTGTCCAAGTCTCACCCGGAGAACGTGGAACTCCAACTGATTCAACAATGGTGTTGGTTTTGACTTTGATGCAATTTGGCCAGAAGATGAGTCAGCTTCAACAGCCGACTTCTGGAAGGCGTTTAAGGCCATTTGTGGTGAGATCGAAAAAATGGAGCATGACTTTGCATCATTAGACCAAAAGCTGGATAATCGTGATGCCAACATTACTGGAGATATTTGCGGAGTTGTATTAAGAATCCAAGAATGGGCTGCACAAACAACGGCTATGAGAAGAGCAAAGTCCGCTACTTCAAGTCACTTTTTGCGAGTTAGTTAGTTGTCTGGAGTGCAGATAACATCCAGTTCCAGCAGAGGCAGAGGGATTACATGGTGAGAATAGAGGAATCTTACAAGTCGGATATGGAGTTACTAAAGTCACACACAAGAACGAATCGCTGTGATTGGAGACCAACATGAGTCAGCAACTCAATGTTCTCCAAACAGAAATGAAGCTAATGGCAGCTAGTCAAAGGCTATACAGTCAGAATTTCGAGCAACCTACTCCAAGTCTAATGATAAGCATGATTCAACCATTAGCCGACTTGATTTCATCTAAAGTGGGATGTTCCCTTGCCTGTCTCTACCCTTTGGTGATGATGCCAAAAAGGGAGAAAATGAGGCTATGAGGGAATTGAAAGAAGGGCAAGGGAGCTATAAGGAGGAGAAAAAAGGACAAACGTGTAAGGGGGAAGGAAGTTCTGCGAGAAACCCCTCTCTAAAGATTATTTCTACCAAAACTCCTCAGCAAGGAGAAGTAACAGCCTCACTCCTCAGCAAACTACCTGAAGAGCTATCGGTAGAAGAGAAAGCTGAGTTGGCTGTCAAAGAATCAAGAAAAGCCATCAAAATTGAGTTCGAAAAGGTGGCTGAGAATCATTCCGAGTGCATCAAGAATATAAGGACACAATATGATGGTCCCCCAGCAGAATTGTTAAACGATTCTCCTATGATCAAACCCCCAAGAGAAATTGCTATGCCCGATGCTGGATCTGACCTCAAATCCCTAAAGGAATTTCAAACTCTAGATGCGGAAGGCTACTTCAAGAATTTGACTCTACCGCAAACCTAAGACTTGTACTGGGAGAAGGGTCTCGATTTGTGCAAATTAGCTGATAAGTTGCAGAGTTTCAATAGTCACTGAGCTGGAAAAACATCGATACAATACTTTCTCCTTTGGGAGTGCACTCCAAGTCGAATGATAAGCATGATTCAACCATTAGCCGACTTGATTTCATCTTAAGTGGGATGTTCCCTGGTATGTCCCTACCTTTTGGTGATGATGCCAAAAAAGGGGAAGATGAGGCTGTGAGGGAATTGAAAGAAGGGAAATGGAGCTATAAGGAGGAGAAGAAAGGAGAAACATCTAAGGGGGAAGGAAGTTTTGCGAGCAACTCCCTCTAAAGATTATTTCTGCCAAAACTCCTCAGCAAGGAGAAGTAACATCCTCACTCCTCAACAAACTACCTGAAGAGCTATTGATAGAAGAGAAAGCTGAGTTAGCTGTCAAAGAATCAAGAAAAGCCATCAAAATTGAGTTCGAGAAGGTGGCAGAGAAGCATTCCGAGCGCATCAAGAATATAAGGACACAATATGATGGTCCCCCAGTGGGATTATTAAATGATTCTCCTATGATCAAACCCCTTAGAGAAATTGTTATGCCTGATGCTGGATCTGAGCTCAGATCACTAGAGGAATTTCAAACTCTAGATGCAGAAAGCTACTTCAAGAATTTGACTCTACCGCAAGTCCGGACTTGTACTGGGAAAAGGGTCTCGATTTGTGCAAATCAGCTGATAAGCAGCAGAGTTCCAACAGTCACTCAACTGGAAAAGCACCGATACAGTACACTCCCAAAGGAGGAGCTGAGTTAGGAAGCAGAATATCTGGTGGCAGTGGAAGAGGCAGAAGCACTCAACCGCAACCAAGACCAAAAGACATACAGTACATCAATCCACAGAAGAAATGGATTACTTACTGGGCTGGTACGATCATCTTGCAAATTTGGAAGTTATGCGCAAGAATGCAAAAGCTGTGAGGAGGCAAGAAGCTGAGAATGAAAGGGTGACGCGAGAATGGGAAGAAAGGAAAAGGAGAAGAGCAGACGAAGATAGGAGGAGAGAGTGAAGATGAAGAAGAGAGAAGAATGAAGCAGCCAAGGCGTTGAAGACGGCTGTAACCCCTTCATGTATTTTTCTTTATTGTAAATACATAGTTGTAAATACTCTATAATAGTACTCTGATACATTGTACTCTATACATGATGTAAACAGCTTTGTAAAGGACAAGAATGCTATGATCAATAAAATTGATATATTCAAAGCATACATTCTTTGTTACTACACTGCTTGTGTTTGTTGTATTTTTTATTTAAGTTTTGGCATCATCAAAAAGGGGGAAATTGTTAGGAAATTTATTGTTAAGATTTTGATGATACCATGTAAAACTTAGAATAGGAAGTTGGCACCCCATTTTCCTTGTATTCCTACTCTGTAATAGATAGGACTGCATAAGCTGAGTGAAGTTAGCTATGTCGAAGAATGCAAGAAGTCAACTGAAGACTAGAGTAAAGACCCAGCTGTATGTCAACTGAGTATGGTCAAGATGGAAGACACAAACTCGACTCAAGGAGATCCAACGAGGAACAACTCGAGTAAAGGATGTGGAAGTGTCATCAAGTCGAAAAGAAGCCAAGTCTACCAATTGAACCGATGGTTGAGTCTTTCTTTAAAGGATGAAGCAGACTCAAGTCAATAGGGTAAAGGCAACAGTCAAGTCAAGACGACTGACATTGATTCGTTGGAAAGAAGTCGGGCATATTACTCGATAAGGTAATAAGTCCAAGTTGCCCAGTCTTAAAGTGTTTGGCCCAGAGATATGCAAAAAGAATAAACCAATGGGAAATACTGAAGGTTGTGTCAGGCCCTGAAAAGCTGCAGAGTCATTTAATACGAGGAAGGGTCAACTTCAGAATGCTGCAGGCCAAGACAAGACAAGCCAACGAACAAGAATGTGTCGTTTGAAAATAGCCTATCTCTTCAATGGGAAAATTTTCAAATGAGCACTATAAAAGGCTGAGGAAGCATTTGAGAAAAGGTTACAAATTGCACGAACGAATCAATCTTACACGCAATAATCAAGCAAGAGAAACCTGCAAATATTCTCAAAGCTTATCAAGAAATTCCTCAAGCCTAAAACTCGAAGGAACTCGATCCAACACACGCTGTGAAGGAAAGCTTACTTCAACCAGTTGAAGAGGAAAACTTTTAAAGAACAAAAGTGGTTTATTCTCCAAGTTTGAAGGAGCTGTAGTGAGGTTCAGGATCAAACCATAAGTTTTGAGCTCGTTAGAAGGCTGTGTGATCAATTCCAAAGGTTTGAAGAGAGCTGAAGTAGCAAGGCAGTTGTCTTGTGAAGAAGCTGGGTCACAGGAGAGGCCAACTGTGTGATCAAGGTTGCCTCTAGACTGAGAACTACTTTGTAACTTGATTTGTTACTTAAGGGTTGGAGAAGAGTGGATTAGAGGAATTACCCCATCCTCGAACCACTATACAATTTACTTATGTCATTTACTTTCAGCATATTACTTTCTTGCATATATTGACATCTACTGATAAGTTAAATTGCAATCCTACTGATAATAACAAGTGCTAAAAACAAGTGTTAAAACGTGCTTAAAATTTAACAAGGGTGTTAAGTCTTCCGCTACATAAAACCAAATCAACTTAAACGTTAAGTGTTAGCCCCATGACTAAGTTATACTATCAACAAATTTCAATCGAGTCTATTGAGTGGGTAACTTTTCAAGAAAGTAAACCTAGTGTCCCCAAGAACTTAGGCGATTGAGTCAACTCTGTTGAAACATTTAAAAGGACTAAAAAGTAAAAATTTGGTAAGGTTTATTCAACCCCCCCACACCCCTTGGGACCTACATGCTCCTATCCGTTACCAAAGTTATTGTATCTTAGGAGACTCATTGCTTGAAAATGTGAACATCGGGACAGAGCAACAACAATCATAAAGAATGAGTTCACTCGCCTAGACTTGTTTCTTGCTTTCTTTTTATTATTATGAAATAGACGATAGTTCAAATTCTCCCCCTTTGTATCCCTTTGTTTTTTGTTGTATCCTCGATAATTTAAGACTCTTGATTGTAATTTTTATATATGGCATCTTCAAGCACCGTGATGACCAGTGATTCTATTGGTGTGATTATGGGTGTTAAGTCACCTCCTACAACACATTTTTTGTTTTTCCTGCCTTTTATTGTACCTCACATTCAATCACTCCTCTACTGACACTACTTTTGTTCCAACGACTGTGGAGGGGTGTTACCACACATTCTGTCATACCCTTATCTATTTATGTTCCAACAAATGTGGTCTTTGGTGCTACCATACATTCAGTCATACTTCAGGCCTCACTTGGTTCTGCATTTGCTTCTGGTATTACAACACCTTTGACAACATTATTTGTCACGCTTGTTCCAACAACTGTGGTTGCATCCAAAACCGTGCATGAGACTTTCCGAAAAAGTTTACCCATGGTTAAATTCAATACATGGCAGCAAAAGATGCCCTTTTATCTAACAACCTTGAAATTGGTGAGGTTCCTTAAAAAGAACCTCCTATTTGCTGCCAAAACGATACCAATATGGATCAAAGGGTTGTCCTTGATGCTTGAAGTCAAGGAGACTACTTGTGCAAGCATTACATCCTTAGTGGTTGGATAATGTGTTGTATGACGTGTATGCTTTGTTTAAAGGTACTCCTAAGGGACTGTGGAACTTGTTAAGTTGGTTTATACCAATAAATTTGGTAACCAAAACTAGAGTATTGTGTTATTTTGAGTATTTTGCATCGTATTTATTGTGTTTCATAGTGTTAGTTTATTTATTGAGTTTGTGCAGGTTTTGGTGTGCCAAATAATGATAATTGTCTGGGAATTGATATTAGAGTCGTGTGTTGGATGTTGAAAGCGTCATTTTATACAAAGAAGGATGAGCGTCGCAACACGGATCCTTAGTGATGCAACACAATGAGACATCAGCATTAGAACACATGGCGTTGAAATGTCACACACGGCGGTACAACATATTAAACATTATGAAATAAAGATGGTGTAGCCGCACCACATGGCCGTGCCACGGCGTGGTGGGAACGACATTTAGGTATATTGTTTATTTGAGTCGTGCCGCAGCGCCTATTTATCGTGTCGCAAAGCTGTGAGTCGTGATGTCATTAAAACGTCTGAATATATCTTTTATCAAGGGATAACTATAAATACACAACTTAGGTCGTGGGGGAGAGGATTGAGACCTATTTTGGAGCACAACGCAATGCAATAAACACAGAGCAATGGTAAGGAATCTCTCATCTGGACACGGAGATGATTTGTTCTCTACTCCTTTCAGTTCTTTCTTTGGGTTTTTGTCTATCATTGAGATGTATAAATACTTCATCTTGGGTATTTACATGTGGATTGTGAGATAAATTCTAGTTTCTAATGGTTGATGTAACCAACGTCTATACCTATGATTTGATATTTCAATTTATCGATTCCCATGTTAATCAATTTATTTGTACTATTTGAATTGATTGCATCTAAATTATCTAATCAATAGTTTGAACTGTTTGGCGTATTGAATTCCTTACTTGAGAGAGGTAATTGAATACATGCACGTCCATAGAATAACAAAACTTGGATTTTATAGAATTGAGAAGTTTATGAACCCTTTGAAGGCATTAAACAAAATTCATTGAACTTGCTAGAGTTTTAATTTTTTATTTTCATAGAGATGTTAAAATCAGGATTGAAAACCTATAATCAATCGACACTCGAGAGAGGGAGTGATAAATTTTAGAACTCAAGGCTTATAAATTAGTAATGTGTGATTGATAATTTGGATTGAAAACAAAGGGAAATACTAGGTGAATCAAACCTCTAGAACTCACATACACCACATGTTCGATAATTTGTCTAAATGAATTCTTAGTTTAATTTTAGAATTACCATTGGCTTAATCAACACTCATCTTAGGTCACTTTAAATATAGTACTTAATGTTTATTTGATATCGGTTCCTATGTTGATGATACCCCTACTCAAAAATATATATTAAAACTTGGCACCATACACTTGCGGTAAGAATTTCACGAACAAATTTTTGGTATCGTTGCTGGGGAATTATTTATTTTATTACTATCTAGATTAGTTTAGTTTTATACTTAGGTCATTGTTGTTTATTGTGTTGCTTATTCAATGTGAAGAACTAAAAGTACTAACTTGTTTCCTTTTGACCCAGAGATTGAAAGGATGCTTCGAGAAATTAGAGCAGCAAGATGAGCATAGAGTCAAGCAATGGAAGACAATAATGGCAATAATAACAACCTTGTTCCAGTTGCGCAACTGCAACAATAATAACAAGAAAGAGTCATTCGGCATAGCTTTCTGCCAACCATCAATCATAATTATTTAGGATCTTTTTGTTTTGGGGTTTTCTAGAATTTGAAAGTGGTCAGCCCATTAATGCGAACAATATTGAGTTCAAACCAACTCTCATCAACATGGTTCAACAGAATCGTTAGGGTAGCACAACCGATGACCCAAATGCTCAATTGGCCACTTTCTTGGAGATACATGACACCATCAATATGAATGACAATTTTTGAAGAAGTTATTAGATTGAGGTTGTTTCTATTCTCACTCTGAGATAAAGACAAACAGTGGTTACAACCTTTTGCACTTGGTAGGCTAGCCAATGGAACAATCTTACTCATAAATTCATGGTTAATTTTTTTTCCACCAAATAAGACTCTCCCGGTGAAATGTGAGATATCTCAATTCTAGCAGATTGACATTAAGCCTTTGTATGAAGCCTGGGTATGATTTAAGTATTTTGTCCACAACACGGGCATGAATGGGCATACAAGAACCATTAATAACATTCGAGCATGAGGTATGTTGATAGGTACAACTCCGATTGAGGCCCTTCTTCTACCTGAGGAAATGGCCACTAACATTTACCAATAACCTTCTAAAAGGTCAACTCCTCGGAAAGTTGAAGTTCTTGAGCTAGATACTATGTCTGCTCAGTCAGCACATATTTCGTCTTTAATTAAGCAATTGGGCACCCAGGAACAACTATTAATGAGAAAGTCAATTATGTGAACAATCGAGGTTTCAATAATAGGGGAAATAAATTACCAACTCACTATCACCTGGGACTTTGAACCATGAGTACAGAAATGTGTTGGATCCACCACCAGGCTATTTCAATCCACCAAGTTTTCATGCACCAGCACGTGAGAAAAAACAATATCTTCAAAACTTACTCGACATTTTCATTAGTGAAACCAAAACATATTGAACAGAAGTGAAGCTCACATGAAAAACCTAGATACAAAGATGGCTAATATGGATACACACCTCAAATCCTTGGAAACAAAAATAGGGCAATTAACTACTGCTATAAGCTCTCAGCAGAAGAAAGAAAAATTTTCAAGTAATACAAAAGTGAATCTAAAAGAGCACTCCAAAGCCATCAAGTTGAGAAGTGGCACTGAATGTGAAGGCACTAACTTTCCCTATCATGCTAACCCTGAGAAGTTTTTTGATTCTGAGATGCCGAGCAATGAGGATGAGTCACAACAAGAGTAGAGATTCAGAAAAAAAAAGCATACAAATGCTAAAAAGCCTAAATATAATCTCATCTCTGATCTACGTTTAAATTTCCTTACTCCCCCTATTTCTTCAAAGATTTTAGAAAAAAAAAGTTGACAAATTTTTTGGAAATCTTTAAGAAGATCTACATCAATATCCCGTTTGTCGATGAACTTTAGCAAATACCCAAATAAGCAAAATTCATTAAGGATGTGATATATAGAAAGAGAAAGTTGGGAGAGTTCGAGATAACAAATATAACAGAGGAATGCAGTGCCATAATAAAAAAACTACCTCAGAAACTAAAAGATCCAGGGAGTTTCACTATCCCTTGCACTATTGGTGATTCTTTCTTTATAAAGCTCTTTGTGATCTTCTAGCATTAATCTTACGCCTTTGTCAATTTTTTGGAAATTAGGACTTGGAGAGGTGAAACCATTCACCAATGGCTTGAGGAATATTTGAATATTGCTTGAATGGTCTTGAGAGAGTTTTTGAATTTCTACTTGAATGCTCTTATTGTCGTGTTTTCTTCCTCTCTGAAACTTCCTCAGCCTTTAATAGGAAAAGACTTGAATTTCCCCATTGAAGTGATAGGCAAATTTCAAATCAGTCTGTTGGATAGTTGGCATGACCTCTTGTAGCCTTTATGTTGACACTTCATTGTAACTTTTTAGAAAGGTAGGGGCCTAAAATTTGTAGCAATGCATGTGCTTTTTATTGGCTACATTCCTTTGGTCTTCATTAAATGTTGTTCTCTTTTTGATCAAACATCGTACTTTATTTTCTTCGAATGAAAATATCTCTTGATCTCTGTACAATGAATATGTCTTAGTTGACTCGAGATAGAAAGTTTCAATCTTTCACTTGATTGACACTTTCGCTTCTTCTGATGTTGAGTCTTCTGGAAGTCCTCTGGACTTGAGTTAACTGTCAGTTTTCTATCTTCTGCGGACTTAGCATTAAGTCTTCTGAATTCCACAAACTCAGCTAAGAGTGTTTTAAAAGATGGTTTAGTCAGTTGGAAGTCTTCTAATCCTCAAATATGTTGTATTTCACAACTCATTTTCTATCTATTATGCCAAGAATAACCAGCGTCGTGATATGGATTCTCGATCTTTGAAAGATAGTGAGACAACAACATGAGAACACATGGCACTGTGATGTGGCGCTGTCGTACAACATATTAAGCATTATGAAATAAAGATGGCGTTGGGGCATCACATGAGCATGCCGCGGCACGCTGGAATAGATATTCGTGTGTATTGTTTATTTGAGTCGTACCGTGGTACCTTGAGTCGTGACATCATTAAAAGGGTTGAATATGTATTTTAATAAAGGATAAGTACAAATACATGACTTGGGTCGGGAGGAAGAGGACTCAGACCTATTTAGGAGCACAATACAAGGCAAGAAAGACAGAGCAAGGGTTCGGGTCAACAATCGAAGACATCTCTGATTTGGACACAAAGATGATTTCTTCTCTTCCTCATTCAATTCCTTCTCTGTTTTATGTGTCTATCATTAAGATGTGAAAATACTTCTTCTTGGGTTTTTACATGTGGATTATGAGCTAAATTCTTGTTTCTAAGAGTTGAGGTAACCAACGTTGGAACCTATGTTTTGATCTTTCATTTTATTGATTCTCATGTCATTCAGTTTATTTGTGTGTATCTGAATTGATTGCATCTGAATTATCTGATCAATGGTTTGGAATGTTTGGCATATTGAATTCCATAACTGAGAGAGGTAATTGAATATACGGCAATATAATAGCATAACTTGGATTTCATGGAACTGAGAAGTTTATGAACCCTTCGAAACAATCAAACTTAATTCACTGAACTTGTGAGGTTTTTAATTTGTGTTTTTCATAGAGATGTTAAAACTAGGATTAAAAACATATAATCACTCGACATTCAAGAGAATGAGTGATTACTTTGGGAACATATGGCTTATAAATTGGTATCATGTGATGGATAAACTGGATTGATAACATAGATAAAAATTAGGTGAAACTAAACTCACATCTGTCCACTTTTGATAATTTGTCTAAACAAAGTCTTAGATTAATTTTTGGATTACCATTAGTTTAATAAATACTCATCTTTATTCAAATAATCTATATAAAGTTAAGCAAATTTAATATCAGTACTCAGTGTTATTTGATATCAATCCCTATAGAGGCGATAACCCTACTCAACAATCTATACTAAAACTTGACGCCATACACATGCGGTAAAAATTTCACGAACAGATCTTGCAAGAGAAAAAGTACAATATGGAGGATGCTGACACCAAAAAATTTATTATCAGTAGGTTCTTGGAGTATGTGATGGTTGACACCGAGACAGTTATGAGTCAACTCTAAGAATTACAATTGCTTCCATTCTAAGGGGATGCAATTGTGTGAAACCTTCCATGCGGCTGCAATTATGGAATAATTATCGCCTAGTTTGAGGGATTTCAAAAATAATATCAATCATAAGAGGTAAATGGGCTTGGAGGATTTCTTTGTCAAGTTACACATTAAAGAGGGCAACAAGCAATCAAATGCCAAGTGCGGAAAAACCTCGAGAAGGTAAAGGCTAATTTGGCAAAATCGGATACAAACGAGAAACGCATGCACCAACGACTAACAATAAGGTTAAACCCAACAACAAAAGAGACAAGAAGTTTACAAGTAATTGTCATAACTGTAGATAGCCTAGGCATAAATAAAAGGACTATCGGAATGCCCCTAAAAACAAAGGAAAACAATCCAGAGCAAACTTGGTTACTGAGAAAGGTATGTTCGAGTTGGACTTATCTGTCTTCGAGGACAAACTAGTGGATAAACCTATGGAATGGTTGGTTGGCACTGGTGTGGCTCATCATGTGTGCTCGGATCCTGACACTTTCTCCATGAATAACTCAATTTCTGGGAGGATCCTGCACATGGAACTCTTCAACTTCTAATATTGTCGGAATTGAGAATGTGCAGCAGAAGATGACGTATAGGAAAGAGCTAACACTGAAAGAAATATTGCATGTCTAAAAAATCTTATATCAGGGTCGTTACCAATACTGCATGCATTGTGACAGTGTTTCAGTCTAGTAGCATTGTACTTACTAAAAATGGACAATTTCTTGGGAATGGATTCCTTGAAAGGGATTATTTACGATTAATGTAATGGTCGTGTGCCGCACCAATGATGCTAATAAAACTGTTGTTTCTTCCTATTTATGATTGAGTCTTGTGGTTTATTTCATGTTAGACTAGGACACATTAACATCAATGCCATGAAGCAATTATTGCATATAAAGATATTACCAAATATTAAATTAGACTCATAAATAAATGTGAGATCTGCGTTAAAGCTAAAATGCCAAAGAAGCCTTTTGACTCGGTATGAGCACAATGCCTCTAGAATTGGTTTTCACTGATGTGTGTGATATAAAACTTGTGCAGACTAGATGTGGCAAAAAGTATTTCATCACATTTAATTGATGACTGCACAATGTTTTGTTATGTCTACTTGTTAAAAAACAAAGACGAGGATATAGATGCCTTTAAGAACTTCAGAAGTGAAGTAAAGAATCAACTTAGCACCCATATCAAATAAATTCAGAGTGATCGATGTGGAGAATATATGGCTCCATTTGAGGATTTTGTAATGAACATTACATAATTCACCAAACCACAACACCTTACTTACCTCAGTCAATTGACGTACTAACACAAGAATAGAACCCTGATAGACATGATAAATGCTATTTTGAGTAGCTCAAGCCTTCAAGGTTACCCCAGAACTTTTAGGGGAATGCATTTCTTTGTGCTAAAAATATTCTAAATAGGCTCCCCACAAAGGAGAGGAAAAACAACCCATACGAATTATGGAAAGGCCAGGAGTCTGCCTAATAACCCAAAGGTGTGGGGTGTTTGGCTAAGTTAAAAGTACATGAGCCAAAGCAAGGGAAGATATTACCTAAAACGGCCGACTATATCTTTATAGAATATACGGACAATAGTACAACATATCGATTTCTAGTTTACAATCCATCATATGTTATAGTAGGAACCACTATTTAATAAAAGAATGTTGTGTTCTTTGAGAACATCTATCCTTGTAAAGTGAACAAAGAATAAAGTTCGATAAAAATAACTCGTGATGTTGCAAGTTATACATCATAAAATGATGATGAGCCAAGATGCAAAGAAAAGGGCAAGGACAACTAAGTCATTTGGTCAAGACTTCATGATCTATTGTTTAGCTAATGAACTCATAACCATCAAAGAAGCATTGTCTACTCTTGAATCCCTAATGTGGAAAGATGTTATCAATGCATAGATAGATTCCATCAAGCAAAACCACACAACGGAATTGGTTGATCTCCCATCCGCAACAAACCTCTATAACGAGGATTACCTCCATACGGAGCTCTTTGCGATTACTACTCGAAGATTTTGAAGTTAACTAAATGCATATGAAGACTACATTTTTGAACGGTGAACTAGAGAAAGAAATCTATATGGAACAACTGAATGATTTGCGATTCTTCAAAATAGAAAAAAAGTGTGTAGTCTAGTTAAGTCCTTGTATGGACTAAAACAAACACCAGGACAATGGCACATCAAATTTGACAACGTGATCATGTCAATCAGATTTTATTTTAGTGAGTGTGATAAGTGTGTCTATGTAAAGGTCACACCTGACTTGTTTATCATTATATTTCTATATGTTGATGACATGTTGATAATAGGAAATACTCATGAAATAATCATGCGACGAAGAACATGTTGAAAGATAACTTTGACATGAAGGATTTGGGTCAAGTCGATGCGATCCTAGGGATCAAATTGAGAGGACTTCAAAAGGTACCTTACTGTCTTAGTCTCACTATATAAAAAGTGTACTAAGAAAGTTCGATGCCTTTGATGATCAACTGGTAAAGACACCCATAGACGCTAGCTTGCGTCTAATAAAAAACAACCAAAGTGCTCAACTATAGTATTCTAGAGTGGGAGTCCGATGTACATAAAAAATTGCAAGGCTTTATTTGACATACTCGGTGAATAAACTATGTAGATTCGTGTGCAATCCTAGCAAGGAACACTGAAAGCACTGACAAGGGTGTTATAATACTTGAAGTACACCTGGAAATTTGGATTGCACTACGCGAGCTATCCAACAGTACTAGATGGGTAGACTGGGGAAAAATGGATATCGACTAAAAAGACTCACATTCCACCAAAGGGGTATGTATTTATGAAAGGTGATGGTGCAATGTCCTGGAAGTCCACTAAGCAAATGTGCATAGCCCAGTCCATCATAGAATCAAAATTCATAGGTTTGGAAAAGCCGGAGAAGAAGCAGAATAGTTTCAAACTTTCATAGAGGATATTCCATGTTGGGACATACCTGCCATCAATATTAATATATTGTGATAGTCAAACAACTATAGGCAGCACACAAAGTGCCATGTATAATGATAAGCCTCAGCATATTCATCGAGACACAATATTGTGAGGAAATTTATCTCAAAAGAAATTATATCCATTAATTATGTGAAGTCAAAGGAGAATAACATGGATTCGCTCACTAAAGGTCTAAACAGAGATCAATATCATAAATTGCTAGAAGGAGCCGATGTAAAATCCACAACTTGAAGAATTAGTGGCAATCAAACCATAATGACTGGAGATTGCAAGAACTTAGTTCAATGGGAAACTAATCATTAAAAAATAAAATTTAGACTATTCGGACATAGCTCTTGATGCTTAGCTTTATGCTAACCATTCCCTAGGTAGCATAGCCAAGTGTTGAACCTGGTCACTATGGTGAGGTTAAGACCAATGGACTTTTAATGACGTCATATACCTAGTAAGGTTAGGTATTGTTGGGTACCTTTAATAGGCAAGGTCACCTATATAAGTGTAAGGATGGACCGTCTCAATAAAACACAATTATAGAATCTTTGTCTCCAATCTCCAATAATTATAAAATCTTCAAAGAGTGCATACACTCATTTTTTAACGGATTGAGGTACACAATTAGAAGGCTCGGCTTTTGCACAAATTAATCAAGATTTGGCGAGATTTGATCAATGATTGTGGACATGATTTTGTCCACTGAATAAAGGATTTCCATTAAAGGATCCCTCATATTTTTCCTATTAATTGATGCCCCTACACAAGTCGAAGATATCATTCACAAAAATATACATGCACAACTACTCACAATAAATGAATTCTACATCACAAAGGTTTGTCCAGTGTTGTAAAAATTGGCCTTGGCGGCCGCCTAGGCGCCCTTAGGCCGATCCGATTTTTCCAAAATTGGCAAAAAAAATCGGTCCGGGCAAAAATCAGCCTACGCGCCCGCCTAGGCGGGCTAGGCGGCCAAACAATTGGGGAAATCGGGAAAAAATCGGTCTAGGCGGTCTAGACGGAATAAATTGGCCAAAAATCGGCCCAAATACAAAAAAATTGAATAAAAAAGAGAAAAACTTGGTGTTTCTAGGCGATCTAGGCGCTAGGCGCCCGGCTGCCGCCCGACTAGCGCCTAGCGATTTCTGCAACCTTGGGTTTGTCACTCTCATTTTGCATCTGCACATTAGATAATGTAGAAAGTATTACGTTACTCGGTGCCTCACTAATCTCAATTCCACAGGAAATTAGATTTGTGGTTTTCCTATCCTTTACCAAAGTCGTCGTATCTTGGGAGACTCGTATCCTAAAATTATGAGCACCGTGACGGAGCAACAAGAGGCTTATAGATTCGTTTCCTGAAACCACAGTTGAATTCTCTCCCGTTATCCCTTTGTTTTTATTGTATCCCTAACAAGTTTGACTTTATGTCTTTGAGACAAATTGCTTCACTACGGTGCTCACAGTTGATATTCAAACGTCTAACAAGATACAACAATTTACCTTGTTATAGTAATACTCCAAACAATAAAAAACAACAAACCAAAAGATGTTTTTGCTTTCTCTTTTTGACACGAAGTTGTGTATTTATAAATACTTATTTATACTAGAATATTCATTCATCATACATAATATGTGGAGGATTATTTAAAAGTTGCCAAGAGTTGCAAGTGAAATAACTCAACTCTTCAATACACCCTTTCGATCCAAGAGTTTCCACAAACAATCACATGCATAATTATTTCTTATTCGAATTTGGAGGAAATATGTACAAATCATCTGGTACAAAATTATAAGACTTTGTACACAATTGCCCAACTTTCCAGAAAAAAGAAATATACTTCATTTAATAAATCATCTGCCAATTTTTTCGGATTTTTTACGTTGTTGTTTCATGATTATTTCAAACATGCTTCATTTAATAAAATTTCAGTGAAAAATAATTCCTCTATCATTAAATAATCATGTTTATACTCGAAATCTTAACAATCAAGAAATATACACATAAAAAACAACACATATTGAAAAAATACATTGCAATATTGAAAACTATATAGAAACAACTCGAAATAACGAAACAATATAGAAAACACCACATGAACAAAAATAACTTAAAAACATATTAAAAACTGCATTGAAACATCGAAAATTACATTAAAACAACAAAGAAGCAACATAACAACATTAACATAAAAAGAGGTAAAAACTGCATTGAGATGTTGAAAACTACATGGAAACAACAAAGAAACATCATAACAAACATTAAAAATAATATCGATGACACAGGAAAAACAACGTAAAACAATATATAAAATAACACACAAACAAAAAAGAGCGTAAAAATAAGTAAAAGTTGTATTGAAACAACAATGAAATAATCACGAAACAAATATAAATAACATCAAAACAACATAAATAATATATAACGTAATACATGAAAAAAAAATTGAAAAATTTGTAAAAATAACAAAAAAAATATGTAGGAGCGTGAAAAAAAAAAGTCAGCCAAAAGGGTATAAAAGTGATGTTAGCGTAAAAAGTGTTTTTTTCCAAAAGGGGAGCTATTTTCAATAGTTTCTCAAAATTATACTAACCAAGACAAGATCCAAGGAAATTGAGCTCGTTTAAAGATAGAAATTCACCCGAAATTGATGAAAAAATTGTTTCAAATTTTCGGAAGGTTAAACCAAAATTAAGAACAAAATTTGCTCAAAAAGAATATATTTGTCATGCAAGACCATGACCCACGTACCCAGATTCAGCCCAATCGAGAGAAGTCGGCTGGTGGGGGGCGGCGGTGCACGTGTGGACCTTTGAATCAAACTCATAATCATATATGTAGGTCCCAAGGGGTGATAGTGTAAAGTCTAAAAGGGGGGTTGAATAGACTTTACAAAATTTTCGATATTAGTCCTTTTTAAATTAGAGTTTAGTCACAAGCCAGTTGGGTCCTTGATGGACAACTTAGTTGACCTTCACAATAGAGTTAGACATTCAACAGACTCGGCTGGGCTGTTCATAGGATAACTCAACTGATTCAGTTAACCTTTTTAGAAATGCAGTAGACTTGGTTTTACAGCGGAAGACTTTCACCCTTGATTAAAATAAGTTTTCAACACTGGTTTTTAGGTTAAATTATTATCAATTGACTTACAAATATAACAAGCAACAAATAAAATATGTAAGAAATAAAGTGTTGAATGTAAAAGACCCAGAGCAATTTTTATAGTGGTTCGAGGATTTGGTAATTCCTCTAATCCATTCTTCTTCAACCCCTGGAGGTAATCCACTAAGTAACGTTGACTTTGTTACAAAAGGATGGCAGTTTGAGACATCCTTGATCATATAGTTGGCTTCTCTTGGGACTCAGCTTCTTCACAAGACAGTTGTCCTACTACTTCAGCTCCTTCAGACTTTTGGATTTTATCACTCAGCCCTCCAACAAGTCTAAAGCTTCTGGTTCAAATTGGAACCTCACTACACTTCCTTCAACCTTGGATGTGCAGACCCCTTGTCTTTAAACAAAGATTTCCTCTTCAACAGTTTGAAGTTGTCTTTCCTTCACTGAGTGTGTTGGATCGATTTCCTTCGAGTTTTAGGCTTGGGGATAGTATTGAATGCTCGAGAGTATTATTCTCATATCACTTGATTTCTCTTATGTGTCTCAAATTGCATAAGTCTTGGTGTCTTCTCTCTTGAATTCCTTAGCATTTTATAGTGCTTGTTTGAAAAATATATCCGTTGAAGAGATAGATGTATTTTTCAAACTGCACTTTGAGGTCGTTGGTTTGTCTTGTCTTGCGGCATTTGTTGTAGACTGATCCTAGTATTAATGCTTTGCAGCCTTGCCTGAATCTCTGCACGTTTGCAAGAACATCACATTTGTTCATAGCTTTTTGTACTCTTTTCAAAGAAAATAACTTTATTGTCTCATCAGCCGTCAGCTTCCTCTTTCAGCAAACATTTGACTTTGCTTATCAACAGATCTCTTCAGCTTTCTTGAGTCCTTTTTACTGTTTAACCCCTTAGACAGTCATCTCCACTTATCTGGGAGTGACTCAGCTGTCAGTGTGCTGACTGAGACAGCTTTTCTGGAACTTGACTGAGACTTGACTTCACTTCACTCAGCTGCCACTAAGTTGATTCTTCATCTTGGTCTCCAGTCGACTTCTGCAATCTTCAACTTGGCTGCTTCGACTCAGCTAATAGAACCCTATCTATTACAAGTTGATTTACAGTAGAATTGGGGTGTCAACTTCCTAATTTAAGTTTTACATGGTATCATCAAAATCTATTACATAAATTTCCCAACGATATAGGTCTCCCCTCTTCCAAAAGCTTGTTTGTACTAAGGCCCCAAACCCAATTCCTTTACTTGGACTAAATGAATAAGCTTCAATCTTCTTCATTTTCCAATGTGGGATGCCAATGTCTCACTTACTTTTTGTACATAACTTAACTCAAATTTTCACTTTTAGGAAATATTTTCTAATTCACCTTAAAAATATTTTTGTTATACCAAATATATTATAATCATCTATTCATGGGGTAGAACACATTTCATCATTTATGTGTACAAAATTAACGTCGGAACATGTCTAACTATTTGGTCAAGCATTTATTTCTAATATTTTTCTAATAATCTTATTTTTTCTTACTACATAAATCCTTTCTTAGGTATGTGATATATACATTTTATTATTCCATTCAACAAGTTCTAACATAACGTATTTCTCTCAAAAAAAATTATGGCATGGATTGATAACTGGGAATGAGGTAGGAATTGAATTTACATTTTTCGTTCATTCTCGTTCACATGATTAATATAGTTTAGTAATGGGAATATCCATTCCCATGATAATATCTATTACAAAAGTGAGGAATATTTATTCCTCTCCTCCCTCGAGGGTTTTGTCATTCATAATCATCAAGAATGACTTTAATTTTATTTTTAATAAAATTATCCTTCTAGAAATAACTAAAAATATTGAATATAATTTAAAATTTGGAAACTAGTATTTATAATTTAACTATACATTTTAAATTAAATATTAATTATATTTAATATTTTAATAAATCCTGGTCAATTTCATCAAATTTAAAAAGTAAAATTACAAACTTTGATATAAATCTCTTTTGTTGATTTTTCGTATTGTTTTATAAAAATATATCATACAAAATGTTCTATATATCATAAATATAGCTATATAAAAATTATTATTTAGCACACATTAAAACAATCTTAAATTCATTTGTGCATAGTATAATTAATAGAATTATATCAAAAATAATTATTTCTAAGAGTAATTTGATAATTAAATTATTTTTCTCTATTACTAGTATTCATTAGAGATTTAAATCAAGTAAACAATTCACTATTCAGCTCATATTTGTATTTCTTATACATACCAATCATGGAGAGGTATCATCATATTATTCGTTTGTTATTGTTATTACATCCCTATCTAATTTCATTAATGCATACCAATCACCCTATTAGTACTTACCTGAATATCGGATCCCTAACCGTTTAGTGTAGGTATATGCGAACAAGAGTTGGACTAAGGAAATGATTTGAGTTGTATTGGTATTTTTTTATACATATTACTAATAAGTAATGTCAATACCACTCGTATCTTCTTTTGCTTTTAGTTTTCTTTCTTTTTTTTTTTTTCCTATCTTTCTTTCTTTGTTTTTATCTTTTAAAATCATTATTAATTTGCTAATTTAGGACTAACATCAATTGTTATCGTTCACCATTCTTAATCTCATATATTGAGATGTGTCTTACCACTCCATATAAAAATCCTAATACACTATTAAATAAAGGTTGAATTCCAATTTAGCCCGATCATGTACTCTTGCTAAATATCAGTTTGATTTCTTGTACTATTATTCGTCTCATTTTATTCTCAAGTACTCATTTTACCCCTTGTACTCCCATTTTTTCACTTTACTTGTATTCGTAACAAGTAACAAAATTGACATTGCCTATTATTTATAGAAATTATTTTAAAAACATTACAAAATTAGAACACTTGTATTATATTATAATATTTTTCAGCTTCATTTATTAATAGTTAAAATCTAATTCATTTAAAATTTAATGATTTAAAATTTAGAAATTATTTGTAATTTAATATAGTTCCTCTTATATTACAACATAGTTAAAAATAAAATAGAGTCAATACATGTACTTATGAACTTCGATCTACTCATTATAAACTTAAAATATTTACAATATTTTTTAGCATTATTTTATTAATTAACTATGTAAAATTTTAGTAATATTTTTTATTAATAAAGAAATTATCATGAGCTCGTAGAGATTATATTAATTTGAAAATAAAAATTTATGATATTTTTGTGATTCAATTAATAATGAGATATTAATTACAAAAATTTTATATGTTTAAAAAATATGAATAGAAATATATATCTTTTTTGGTAATTAGGATGAGTAGAAAATTGATGTAAAATGTATTAATTAATAAATTGTATTACAAAACACAATTACAAATGATTTTATATTTGAAGCATTAATAAAAAAATAGCCATTGGAGTAAAATAAGATTTCAAATTATTTATGGTACTAATTAATTAATTTGAAAAACATTCATAATGTTAAATACCAGTATACCAATTTTAGAATTGTTATAGGAATTTATTAAATTAATTGGAAAAACATTCATAATGTTACATACAAGTATACCAATTTTAGAATTGTTATAGGAATTCACTAAAAATAATGAAATGCAAGAATTTGGATTTTTTTTAAGAGTTAAAGTTGCAAGGTGTAACAGCTACGACTTGTTTGATAACATGAAAATTGGAAAAAGCTACTTATCATCATGAATCCTTTGTTGAGGCTTAAATATGAGAAAAGCCCATGAATCAAGTCCCCTTAAAGCAATCATGCTTCCAATTGATTCCACACCAAGGCCAGGTCAATCTTATGGGAAATTACCCGAATACCTCAATCTTTGAAAAAATACCACCAAATACGCTCTTATCTGATAAAATATGTTGCTCTATTAATCAATATATCAATACAAAACCCTGGATGTTCGGATTCAAACAGTGTTGTATGTTAATGTTGTAACACCAAACATACGACACACTCACACAAATGAAATATAAATAACACCGAAATTTTTAATGTGCTTAGATTCCTCAATCTTAATGCACGAGGCCACGCCCAGAGAAAAAACAATCCAATATTAGAAAAGCAAAGCTTATTACAAATACGACTGGATTTACGAATAGCATAAATACTCCCTCTTTATCAATTCACCAACACTCGTATAAAACTAATCTCTTGATTGATTCTTCCACAATCTCAACCTTGTTGGAATCCCTCCAACTTCAAATCCCTTGAACGGTTGAGTCGATCCACGTCGTAGATCTTCACCTTCTTCTCCCGAAGAATAAAAATATCGAACCAATGATTTCTTGAAGAAGTGCAAAATAAAGCTTTGTCTATGCTTATGCTCGATGGCTTCTCCAAGGTCTGACTTCTCTTCTTTATAGCCATCAAGAAGAAATTATATCCCAGATTTCAAGATGGACGATTTCTTGCAAAAAGAAGGAAATCAGAAAACAAAATCATTTCCTTGTGGGTAAGAATCAATTACACAGGGAAAGTGATTTAAAACGAATAATTGGCAATCTAAAAAGATGCTGAATCAATTAAGATAAACATCATCAATAATATCAGCAACATTCACAAAATAAAGATCTTGCCAAAAAACACAACACAGAATCTGGCATAAAATCCGCCCAGATTCTGTGAGCTAGTGTTGCATAACCAGTGTTACAACACTAGAACATGCACTGTGCTAAACGGACCAAATTTGCCAACTTCAATAACACTAACATTATCACTTTTGTATCTATTTTTTTTCTTTTATACGCTCCTGCATATATTTTGATTATTTTTACGTTTTTTTTTCGTTTTTTCTTATTCCTGTATTGTTTTATATATTATATATGTTGTTTAAATTTGTTTCTTAGTTGTTTCTTTATTGTTTCGATGTTTCAAAATAATTTTACCTATTGTTTATGCTGCTTTTTGTTCATGTATTATTTTGTACATTGTTTCTATTATTTTTGTGTTGTTCTATAATATTTTTAATGTTGTTCGAACAATTTTTTTATTATTTCCATGTAGTTTTTAATGTGTAGATATAGTTTTTACCTACTTTTAAGCTCTTTTTATCATGTGGTGTTTTTAATACTTTTTACGTTGTTTCTGGATTGTTTTCATCCTGTTTTAATGTTGTTCTTATGTTTCTTTGTTGTTTCCACGTAGTTTTCGATATTTAAATATAATATTTACCTATTCTTAAACTCTTTTTGCTCATATGGTGTTTTCTATATTGTTTCTGGTTTGTTTCTATATTGTTTCTTGGTTGTTTCCATGCTTTTTACGTTTTCATGCATTTGATCAAAAACTGAATTGTGGTTTGTTACTTATGTTGTTTCTATATTATTTTTAATTTATTTAGTTTTAATATGTGCTGTTTTATGTGTATATTTCTTATTTTTTTTTATAAGATTTCGAATATAAGATAGATTATTTAATGGGGGAAAACTTACATTTTCACTGAAATTTTATTAGAAGAAACATGTTTAAAACAATAAAGAAACAACAACGTAAAAAAGTTCGGAAATTTTGGCAAGAGCGTATTTTGTCCAAAAAAAATGGGCGGAGCGTAATTTTGTCCAAAAATTATCGGGAAGCGTAAAAACCTGTCTTTTGTCCAGAAAGGTGGGGCAAAGGTGTCCAAAGGCCCAATCTTATTGTGTAATCACGAGCCCACTTTATTGTGCGAGTCCAATTGAGTTGGCATTTTAGCCCACAATGGATTTTTAACTTTTTTGTTTTTTTTTTCCATGTTAACAGTGTTGGTGTATTTTGGATATTTAAGGATTAATCCTAAATAACCCCAAATGCTAAATTAAGTATTTTTTATCATAATCATTTTTTCAAATTTCAAATCCTATATCTCAAACACGTTATTATTTCAAATTATATAATCTATAATCTATAATCTATTGAATAATACAATCATATTTAATCTAAAAAACATTAACTAATACCATCATCAAAGGAACGAGGCCTTTGAGTATAAGAATAAAGTGAGACAGTTCTAGGGTGAGAGAACTAAGACTATACAAGAAGAAAAAATGATACTCAACGATAATGCGCGAAGATAAAATCGAAAGTAAATTAGTTGACGAACATGATTTGACACTTCACTCGTAGATAGATATCAATTGCCTTTTTCTTTTTATTAGCCTTGGACACATTTTTTTTTTGAAAGCGAAATTGAAATAGCTTGATTAAATAAGTGAATTGTCGACTATTACAATTTCATTGACCCAAGAAGGGACATTTTCACTCGCCCAATCAAACGATGTAAAAGAAAAAACAGCAAAATTAGCTAACCTATGAGTAACAATATTAACAATACGACGAACATGCGAAATTTTTGTTGCTCCTACTTCCTGAAGCATTATCTGAATATATTGAATCACAAATCCTCGGTGGCTAAGGTCCTCTTGAGTGGCCATGACTGCTTGCACCGCCATCAACGAGTCCGAATAAATAAGCCCAGACTTAATATTTGCATTCTTAGTTACAACTAAGCCATCCATAATAGCATATAATTCCCCATCCATAACACTTTCAAAATAATCCCAACATCTCCCAAACGCCTTTATTAAATGCCCTTCAGAATCTCTAATAATTCCCCCTGTGGCATATTTATTCCCTCCATTGTTATAACATGCGTCAACATCGATACGGTAGTACCCATGCGGTGGCCGTGTCCAATTCGTCTCACTTGTACCAGTTATTTCATTCCCAATATTAGTCTTGTATTTCATCTCTCTAAATGTCTGCAAAAAATCATCTGTCCAATTTACTGAAGGTGCTAATTTCAGTCGTTCAACATCATGAATGAAAGCTTGCTTTTCTTTCCAAATACCCCATGTGTGGCAAATAAATTTTTCATATTAGACTTTAACCAATTTATGCTTCATCCACCAACCCACTTCAATAAAATCTCCATAGCTTGCAGGTTTAAGCAATTCTCAGAATTCTGTTTCCTTCCAAAAGTGTCGAATTGCTGAGCAAAAAAAAACAGAGAATGGGTTGTTGTATCATTGTTAAAATGGCATAGAGCACAACCTCCTTCCGCTGGGACATGATGCCGAATCAAATTGGCCTTAGAAGCTATCGAATTATGTGAAGCTTTCCACCAAAAAATTTTAACTTTAGGAGGGATAGACAAAGCCCATAAAAATTTCCACCACTTTTCCATTTGAGACGAAGAGCAATGTGCATTCGTATTGTAATAGCCAATAGCTAATTTATATCCGGATCGCACTGAATATCGAACTTTATCCTCATATCTCCAAAATCGGTTGTCTTCGTGAAGAACATATGGTGCAGCCATTTTCAGGATTGCATCAGCAATGTAATCGTAGCTTCCTCCAAAAATTTCTTGAATTCTCTGTTTATTCCATCCTCCACCGATATAAAGCTATTAACAGAGCTTCCTCCCGCAAATAGAAACCCGCAAATGTGGGATTTTATCCGCCATTGGTAACACCCACTGATCTTGAAAAATTCGAATATTGTTTCCATTGCCCACTCTCCAAGCACTTCCTTTCTCAATCAATTCTCTACTCCAGATAGAGAAAATATCATATCTGCATTCATCACATCACCGTGGAGAAAATATCTCACTTTAAGGACTCGAGCCACCAAACTATCTGGACATCGGATGATTCTCCATATTTGTTTGGCAAGAAGTGCTTTATTAAATTCTTGCAAGTTCCGAAACCCCGTTCATTCCATATTCTTAGGCCGACATAAATCCGTCCATTTCATCCAATGCAATTTTTTCCGACCACCTTCCATTCCCCACAAAAAATTTGCACAAGCCCCTTCTATCTCATTACATATACTCTGAAGAATATGGAAACATGACATAGAATATGTCGGAATAGCCTGAAGCACCACCTTGATTAGTACTTCTTTACCTCCTTCGGAAAACACTTTACCTCTCCAACCCGCTATTCTCTTCATTATTCTTTCTTTCAAATAACTAAACTGGAGTCTTTTGCTTCTTAAGGATACTATTGGCAGACCAAGGTACATGTCGTGACCTTGCACTACCGGGACTGTAAAGATCTCCTTAAAGTGGTTCACAATATTTGTGCTTGTGTTCGAGCTAAAGGTGATGGCAAATTTATCGTAATTAATTAGCTAACCTGATGTGCGTTCATACTGTTTCAAAATGCTCGCAACCCGACCACACCATCCATTTAGATGCAAATCCCAGCTTTTGCATAATGGCTTCGAGGAATTTCCACTCAACCCTGTCATACACCTTACTAATATCTAGCTTCAATGTCGCGTATCCCCGACTACTAGCTCGATGATTTTGAATCCAGTGCATGCATTCGAATCCCAGAATTACGTTATCAGTGATAAGTCGGCCTGGAATAAAAGCACTCTGAAATTCATCAACCACCTCATGCAAAATTAGCCGCAATCTGTTTGTAATAGCCCGTGCAACAATTCTGTACAAAACATCGCATTACACCACGGTGCCCACCATTATCCCACCTATTTTTTGCCTTGGACACATTTGGTTTAAGGGTATTGATGTTATTATAGTTTTTCTATTCCATATTTGGTATAGGGATTATTGGAAAAATACTACTTTTAAAGTCATGTATTGTAAAAACACCGCCTACTCTAAATCCTTCAAATAATACCACTCATACTACTTTGAAAAATCCTACGTACCCCCTTAGTTCTAATTTTGATATAAACTCCCTCCCCACTCCCTAGCACGCTGAAGAAAGCAAAAATCTGACTCTCCCACTTTTCGATGATTCCTCTGCCCTCGACCATACACTAAGTTTTCCCGCGACTCCCTTCCCAACGCCACACATTGGGAGTTTTTCCTACCCACGACAATCTTCATTTTTCAACGGAAGCAGTTATTTGTCAGATTGTAGCTGGGTGATTTGATTTCCTTAACTTTCTCAACTTGTTTTTTCTCGGTTGTTGATAATTTCAATTCATTTTGGTTTGATACTATGAGAAACCTTTAGTCATGTAATTTAATTAATATTTTTGGTATTTTTGCCATTGTTAAAATGCAATTTAGATTATGTTATGGATCGGGTAATGTGTAAGCTTTGAAATTATAGCACATTTGACTATTTGGAAGTTGATATGTGAAAACATTAAAGAGGAAAGTCGATTTTGAATATTTGGTATTGTGGTTTTGGGTTGCTTGTTGTATTGTAGTTGTCCATACAGTTATGGTCTGTCGACTAGTCTGTTAACCATATTCGACTTATATTCCAACTAAGTTGTTTATATTGTCATTTTCAACTATGTGTCGACCAATTTCTGACATCACTCCGACCTTAGATTCATTTTTATTCTGTAATACAGGCAAAAGATGGCTTTCGTTCCCAATGAAAAGAACCTGCATTTTAAAGTCAAATTGTCATGGCATTCTCTGTTCAATACAATGTATATGATAAACTTCCAGAGACAAATTTTGTTACACTTGCTCTTTTGACAAGAATGTGGGGAGTCGACTGAGAAGATTGTTTTCCACATTAACAATACATAATTTGTTTTAACCTGAAGGAGTTTGCACTCATCACATGCCTTCAATTTGTGCCAAAGTCACCAATGCAAGCAAAAAGTTCTGACCTTTTCAAAAACGTTTTGGGATAATTACAAAAACACCCCTGAAATTTGGGCTAATTACAAAAAACCAAGAGATGTTTCAAAATTACAAAAAATCCCGGATCAAGTTTGATTATGTGTTAAATTGAAGGGGGTAAATGTAGTATTCTTTTAAATATCAGGGGTTTTTTGATATGTTTTTAATTATAAATGGGAAAAATATAAGATGCAATCAAACCTCAAAGGATTTTTTGTACTTTTAAAAAATCTCTGGGTTTTTTTTTATAATTAGCCCAAACCTCAGGGGCTTTTTTGTAATTATCCTAAAATGTTTGTTACGTAGCTATTTGAGGACATTATTATATATTAATATGTTAGTATTTTATTTGTATTATATTGTGGAATGGATTTATTATAATTATCGTTATCGTTTACGAGACATGGTGGCAATAAATCTTCACATTAGTAGGGGACGCAACACAAGCTTATAAATGGGGAAAGAGAACTTTAATTTTATTTCAATATTCAATAACCTTCAAAACTTACCAACAAAACCCTAGTATATACTAGGGTTTAAAGGAATCCATCATTAATAAAACTCTTTCCTAAATTAACAACAAGATATGAAAACTCAGAAAAAATTCACTTTTGGTCCCATTAGACTTACCCCGATGATTTTAGTCCTATGTCTTGAAAATAGTCCCATAAGATTTTTCTTGTCTCACTAATGGTCCCACCGTTAAAACATTAACGGTCAAACTCACAAATTGAAAGTCAAACATGCAATTTGGGACTAAAAGTGAGAACAATGGGACTAAAATCATCAATTGCTCAGTCTAATGGGACCCAAAGTGAATTTTTCTCTAAAAACTAAATATAACTAATATCTATTTTAAAACATATATTATCAATAATGTCACTATTTTTTTTATTTATTATAATTAAAAAATTGACAAGTAAATTAAATGATAAAATTTATAATTCAACTTATATAAAATAAATTTTCAGGAAAATAATTTTTAAAAATAGATGTTATTTAATTAAATTTTTTTTTGAATGTGTAATCCAAAAAAAAAAGATTCAATACATGTGTCATTTATTTTAATTAGAAGATTAACAACGTAATTTAAATGATAGAATTTATAACTCAAGTTATAAAATTTAAATTTTCTGAAAAATAAATTTTAAAAGTAGATAAATTGTTTTTTGTGAATGTGTAATACGAAAAAAAAATTCCAATACATGCATATATAACCCAGTGCATGTATGTGTATATATGAAAAGTTTTTTTTCTAGGTCCCTATGTTCTTGCCCCAGGATACTGATCTCATATAATCCAGTACATGTATGTGTATATATGTAAAGTTTGATTTTTTATTTTTTTGAGGAAATGTAAAGTTTGATTTAAAAACATAAAAAATAAAAATATAATATTTAAAAATGAAAAAGTAAAAAATGTGATCTAGGTTAACATTACTAAAATATTTTCAATAGTATTTATAATTTAATTATACTAAAATATTTTAATAGTATTTTTCTGAAATTTTTAAAAATTATTCTTATATTTAAAAATTATAAAATTATTTAATATCGTAAACTTTTTTATTTTATTGATAGTTGAACTACGTATATTTTTCAAAATCAAGAAGTGATTTAAACTTAAAAAACAATATAGGAAAATTATTTGTTTTTCTAAATATTTTAAGTAAAAGAATTTGTTTTAGAAAATAAATAAAACGCACTGGAAAAAGATATTTTTAGAAAAATATTTGAAGGACAGAGATTTTTTTTAGTTTTCAAGTGGGACATTCAAAATATTAATTTATTTAAATAACGCAAAATATAAAATTTAAAATAATTTTTATCATCAATAATATTAAATTTAACCAAAAAAAAAAAGAATAATGAGACCATTTTTTGGTGAAAAATTTAACTCTGGGTGTCCTATGGGACCATTTTTGGCGTTAAAAATTTAACTTTGATGTTCTATGAGACCATTTTTGTCATCATAACGGTTTCCGTTAATTATTTAGCGGAGCAACATCAAAATTTCAGTTTTCCAGTCTTATGGGACCATTTTTGGTGAAAATGTCAATTTGGGACTAAACGTGAGTCTAATGGGACTAAAATCATCAGGAGGTAAGTCTAATGGGACCAAAAATGAATTTTTCTCTGAAAACTCCTAATTTAAACTAAAAATGAAATTAAACTCTGCGAAGTAATAGAATAACAGAACGAAAAAACTCTTTATTCAACAATTAAAAAATATTTCTTGCATCAATTATTTATTTGGTTTGTGCGGTTTCATCTCTAATTAATAAAATTGACATCCACAGGGACGATAACATGCTTTGTTGGTTCAGAATAAAAAAAATCTAACAGTGAACATTTTAATCGACTTTGTTGGTCCTAAAAGTTAACGGACAAAAGTCTAGCGGGTGAATAGACTTTTAATTTTCTCAATTTGATGAGGAGTTATTTTCGATTATTAGTGTTATACAGTTGAATAATAAACTGTAGCACCCTTTCTAGCTTACTTGAATATTAATGCGAAAGTAAGAAATTAATATAGAAATACTCAAGAAAGCTTAAAAATATGTAATAATAAAAATCATACTTCGTTCCAAAAACTTTTGCTTCGTTCGAAAAATTTGCGCGAAATTAAATTCTAATAACTGAAATAATTACTTGTCCAAAAACATTGTTACTGAAAATAGAAGTCATTCAACATTTAATTTAAAAATATCTAAAAGTCAAAACTTTGAAATTAAGAAAAATCGAAGGACACGGGTTCCTCGAGTCACTGCGCCCCGCCATCTCCATCCTCTTCTGTATTCTCATATGAAAACATTCAACATTCGTGGAATGAGCTAAAGAAGCTCAACAAGTAATCCCATGAATGAATGCATGCCTAATGCAACATCTTACATTTATACCTTGAAAGACTTTACATTTACTTTACTTAAAAACCTTTCACATTCATACTTAAAACATTATCTTTCTTTTCGCAAAATGTTCTTAGGACGCGAGCTCACTTGGTAACACATTGTTCTAATTAGGGTCGCAGTGGGCCTTGTTATTTGGAACCCGATTAACATTTTGCCCGAAGGCTCATTTCCATTCGTTTTGCCCGAAGGCCCTTTCCTTTGAACATTAACATTAGCCGCAAGCGGCACATTGTCGGAACGCCGGTCCCCCGCGCCCATTTCCCACTCACTCCAGCATCATAGAACAATGTGCACCCATTTCTTTTTGAAAAAGATTATTAATATAAACTTTAAAACTTGACTTTACTTGATCTTTGTATGCTCGTGAAATGCTGTGAACATACATTAAGATGATGCATGAACCTAAGTGATGCAACTTCAATTGAATACGAACTTAAACTTAGAGAGCATAAACATAATAATTAAATCACATTAATTAGCAAACATATTAAAAGTAAATATGACTTGAAATATGTAAATGATGATAAACCTATATTAAAGATACTCAACAATTAATTGGAGAAAATCTTATATTCAGTTAGTTAGGAAAAACCCTACGTTCAACTAGTTAAGGGATAAGCCTATATTCAATTAGTCAAGGGAAAACTCTACATTTAATTAGTTAAGGGAAAACTCTACATTCAATTAGTTAGGGATAAACCCACGTTCAATTAGTCAAGGAAAAACCCCACGTTCAATTAGTCAAGGGAAAACCCTACATTCAATTAGTTAAGAGAAAACCCTATATTCAATTAGTCAAGGGAAAACCCTATATTCAATTAGTCAAGTGAAAACCCTACATTCAATTAGTTAAGGGAAAACCCTACATTCAATTAGTTAGGGATAAACCCACGTTCAATTAGTCAAGTGAAAACCCTACATTCAATTAGTTAAGAGAAAACCCTACATTTAATTAGTTAAGGGTAAACCCTATATTCAATTAATTAACTACCTCCTTGCTTTCTTACTATCATTATTATTTTTATAAAAATTTAATAACTTTTATATGGATTGAGACAAACATTTCTAGACCAATTAAAACCAGAACGTAAATAATCCTTCTTGAACTTAATGTTAATGCCGAAAACAATTGTTCATATCATTAAGGCATATTGGCTAATCTTAAAGGCAAACGAATTAGTGATGTTCATTAATTTCTCCAATATTAAAAGTTCCTACATGTATTATCCTTCAATCATCATCATAGTGCATGAGTGGAACTACAACACACTTATATAACTCAACCTAATCCTACATCTTTCTGTCAGTTCTATAACTTCCATCTCACCATACGTGATGTTCAACGAACAAAACAACCAAAGTGATAAAATAAGAATCCATTTATTGTAGAATACAACACGACACATGAATTATCAATTTGCTAGCCTATCCTCAACGATAACTCCAAACGTAATAGGACGCCAATCTAACTAATCGCACAAGTACACAATCCATATAATTCAGGGGCGAACCTCGAAATCAAACATAACAATTAATTAGAATAATATAAATTCTAATTCTATATGAAAACTAGGGAAATTACTTGCCTGATTAACTTATGGGTAATAAAATTCTTTGTAGGCCTCTTACGAATCAATCGTGTTGGGGAAATCACTTTTCTTTCTTCTCTCTTCTCTTTTCTTCTTCTCTTCCTGCGTTCTCCCTGGCCGATTCTTTTCTATTTCTGTCGTGTGTTTTGTGTGTTCTCTGTGTGTGTTTTGCGTGTCTTATATCTGTGTTTTAACCTACTCCTAATTGAGCTAGGTTTAGAGTACATGGGCTTATAACTAACTTACTAACAATATGGGTCTGATTTAATAATCTAAACTAATTAAAGGTCCAATTATTCATTATATGGCCCAAATTAAATAATTAACCAATCCAATTAAAAAGACTCTTTTATTATCCGTAATTTAACAAATTAACTATCTAGCAAAATCATTAATAATTTTCAACTTCTCCAAATAACATGATTAATAAAATAATTATTAAGGCATAAAAATTCGGGTCGTTACATTCTCCCCACCTTATAAAAAGTTTCGTCCTCGAAACTTGTCAAATATAAAAACATAATATGCTAAGGCGTAAAAACAACTTTCAATTTTTTTTTTCAGTTTTGGTAAACAATGCTCGCCCCCTTTTTTTTCCACCCTAGACATAAATCAGAAAATTAATAAGCAAACTACAGTAAGAGAGTATTGACAAATATGAAACTCACAAGCGTAAAACATAAATTGTTTGAATTTTAAGCACTCATGCAAATACTTGACACTACACATGTAATACTTGACACTGCACATGTAGATAAAATAAGAAACTTCACTCACCAACCAACATTTATGATCATCCATTCACAAAATGTATCTTAACAAGCAGGTAACATACCACCAAAACCACAAAAAGTGGTGCATGCCAACAAAAGCTGTGAATTGTGGAAGTTAAAAGATGGTGGATACAACAAAATATCGGATCAGGAGTTGAATCAAGAAAAGAAAACAAACATAAGCTAAATCAAGAATCCCAACGGGAAAGTGAGAACAACCAGGGAGAAAAGAAAGAGGAAAAAAAACTAAAATTGAAAGAAAAATAAGAAATAAGGGAGGCCAATAAAGTAAAAGAATTGGAGGCACAGGTAGGCTTCACACAATTGTTTCAGAAATTCTTTGTCAGGTAGGGATATAATCCATATGAACATGAGCCCCTTTTGAGGATTCAATAGTTTTTAAAGAGAAGCAAAAATACAACAATAATTAGCAAGCCCAAGATGTCAAAATGAATGAGAACATGGGTCAAAGTCCAAACGAAAAATCTGATGAAAAATATAGCAAGTCCAAAATGTGGACAGTGATGATGAGGCTCAAAATCACTCGAAGGAAAACTCATTTAGACTTAGTGATCCATTCAATTTGGACTAATCATTCAATTGCAAAGAAAAGAAGAAGATGGAAGTTAGAGACAAAAAGAATGTAAATTAGAGAGAAAAATCAAGAAGGGAAAAGGAAATTGAGAGGCAAATTATAGAAGAGGAAACAAATTGACTCCCAAACATAGGAGGAGGTAAGAAGCATCAAAGAAATGAAAGAAGACAAACGAAAGAGTGACAGGGGAGGAAGAAGGAAAGTATGGAGGAAATCCAAAAAAAAAAAAAATTCCCTACTTTACCAAATGAAAAATTCGTTATCTGATTATAACGTAGTAAATTGTAATAGAGTGTTTTGCAAGAAAAATATCAAAGAACATGCAGAGAAAATTTGGAACTTTAGAAAATGCTTGGGTTTTAAAGCGGAAGAAAATGATACGGAGGTAATTGAAAAAAATAAAAGATCTTGAAAGAAGGGAGTGTGAAAAACACGAAGCAGTGAAGAGCATCCACACGGCTGGAGGAAAAATAGGTAAGAAATGAATCTACTAAGCTTTAATGTTAAAGGATGATAATCACAATTGGGGACCTAGACCCTTCAGGGTGGTGGATAGTTGGATGCTTGACCCTATATTTTTTTAAGTTTGTAAAATCCGAATGGAATTTTTTTTTTTTTGAGGTGCATGGATGGGGGTCATTTGTTCTCAAAAAAAAGCTTAAAGGCTTGAGGAAAACTCAAACAGTGGAATAGAAGAGTTTTGGGGGATCTAAACAAAAACATCAAGGAGACAAAGGAAGAATTAAACAGTTGGACTTTGAACTTTGAAGCTAGGAAAAGTAAAGAAACAGACATCACATATTGGAAGGAAATTTGGTTTCGTTTGCAAGATTTATTGATGAAAAGGGATGCATTATTGTTTTAAAAAAACAAACTCTGTTGAAATGGTTGACAAATGGGAATTGAATTCTAGATTTTATCATTTAATGCCACGGGAAATGTTAAGAAAAGAAGGGTTAGAGAAATTTGTAGGAAGGAATGAGTGAACTTTGCTTGTCTATAGGAAACAAAATGGAGAAAATTGATAGAGAGTTCGGTATAAAGTTATGGTCAAATGACAATTTTTGATTGGGATACTTGGGTTCTCAAGGAGCATCAGGTGGATTGCTCAATACATGGGATAATAGAATATTTAATTTTTATCAAAGATTGGTTTATCAAAGAAAGTTTAGCAAAAATAAGGAAATAGGAAATCATGACGAGTTGATAAAATTTGCAATGTCAATTCATCTTGTTCATTTGTTAGGAAGAAAAATCTTTGGGAGGAGATACATACAAAATTGAGACAATGAAAAAAGTGTATTGATGATGACTTTAATGTAGGAAATTTTCAATGGGGAAGAAAAGACATTGCAGGTAATGTGAACAATAGAGATAAACAAAAGAAATAGTTTTATTAGAAATTATGAAGTTATTGATCTTCCTCTTAAGAAGAAGATTCACTTGGTATAAATGTGATGACAGTTGTGTCAGTTAAATAGAATTGTAATCTCAGATAGGTGGATGGAAAACGACCGAATTACTTTTTAGTGGGGTTGAAAAGAAACATCTATGTCTATTGCTCAATCATTTTGAAAGAGAAGCAAAAATGATAATTGGGAGCCAATACCATTCAGATTTCTATATTGTTGGCATTTAAATTCAAATTTTAAGTTTTTTGTAGAATTAGAAAAGAATAAAATTAAGATTTGAGTATAAGATTCTTTTTTTTGATCTAAAGAAAAATTGAAAATGCTAAAGGATAAACTCAAAGTTTGGAACAAATGTTTTGGGTCATTAATAGAAAAAAATATAAAGTAGTATATTAAAAACAATACATGCAAAATTCAAGTTTTAGGTGTCATTAAAACATATCCAAATTCTAATACATATATTGAATTTAAAACATTTACTCATGTGGGTCAAAACGTTAAAGTAATTAATCACATACAATAAATAAAAATAATACAATTCACGAAACAATATGATTTCATCAAATAATCTATGTCACCCAACAAGCATTCTCAACAGCAATCTAAAGCCAAAAAAAATAAATATGATATTGTACAAGCATAATTAAACTGAATGTAAAACTTACCATATAGTGGAGGGAGATGCTCAAAGCGCGACTCAGAACCCATGACTCGTTGATTTTAAACTTATCGTAAATTAAATCATTTTAAAGTCTAAAGAACCGATTTTAAAAAACCTCGGCTTTGATACCACTAAATGTAGCACCCTTTCTAGCTTACTTGAATATTAATGCGAAAGTAAGAAATTAATATAGAAATACTCTGAAGAAAGCTTAAAAATATGTAATAATAAAAATCTTACTTCGTTCCAAAAACTTTTGCTTCGTTCGAAAAATTTGCGTGAAATTAAATTCTAATAATGAAATAATTACTTGTCCAAAAACATTGTTACTGAAAATAGAAGTCATTCAACATTTAATTTAAAAATATCTAAAAGTCAAAACTTTGAAATTAAGAAAAATCGAAGGACACGGGTTCCTCGAGTCACTGCGCCCCGCCATCTCCATCCTCTTCTGTATTCTCATCTGAAAACATTCAACATTCGTGGAATGAGCTAAAGAAGCTCAACAAGTAATCCCATGCATGAATGCATGCCTAATGCAACATCTTACATTTATACCTTGAAAGACTTTACATTTACTTTACTTAAAAACCTTTCACATTCATACTTAAAACATTATCTTTCTTTTCGCAAAACGTTCTTAGGACGCGAGCTCACTTGGTAACACATTGTTCTAATTAGGGTCGCAGTGGGCCTTGTTATTTGGAACCCGATTAACATTTTGCCCGAAGGCTCATTTCCAATCGTTTTGCCCGAAGGCCCTTTCCTTTGAACATTAACATTAGCCGCAAGCGGCACATTGTCGGAACGCCGGTCCTCCGCGCCCATTTCCCACTCACTCCAGCATCATAGAACAATGTGCACCCATTTCTTTTTAAAAAAGATTATTAATATAAACTTTAAAACTTGACTTTACTTGATCTTTGTATGCTCGTGAAATGCTGTGAACATACATTAAGATGATGCATGAACCTAAGTGATTCAACTTCAATTGAATACGAACTTAAACTTAGAGAGCATAAACATAATAATTAAATCACATTAATTATCAAACATATTAAAAGTAAACATGACGTGAAATATGTAAATGATGATAAACCTATATTAAAGATACTCAACAATTAATTGGAGAAAATCTTATATTCAGTTAGTTAGGAAAAACCCTACGTTCAACTAGTTAAGGGATAAGCTTATATTCAATTAGTCAAGGGAAAACCCTACATTTAATTAGTTAAGGGAAAACTCTACATTCAATTAGTTAGGGATAAACCCACGTTCAATTAGTCAAGGGAAAACCCCACGTTTAATTAGTCAAGGGAAAACCCTACATTCAATTAGTTAAGGGAAAACCCTATATTCAATTAGTCAAGAGAAAACCCTATATTCAATTAGCCAAGTGAAAACCCTACATTCAATTAGTTAAGGGAAAACCCTACATTTAATTAGTTAGGGATAAACCCACGTTCAATTAGTCAAGTGAAAACCCTACATTCAATTAGTTAAGAGAAAACCCTATATTTAATTAGTTAAGGGTAAACCCTATATTCAATTAATTAACTACCTCCTTGCTTTCTTACTATCATTATTATTTTTATAAAAATTTAATAACTTTTATATGGATTGAGACAAACATTTCTAGACCAATTAAAACCAGAACGTAAATAATCCTTCTTGAACTTAATGTTAATGCCGAAAACAATTGTTCATATCATTAAGGCATATTGGCTAATCTTAAAGGCAAACGAATTAGTGATGTTCATTAATTTCTCCAATATTAAAAGTTCCTACATGTATTATCCTTCAATCTTCATCATAGTGCATGAGTGGAACTACAACACACTTATATAACTCAACCTAATCCTACATCTTTCTGTCAGTTCTATAACTTCCATCTCACCATACGTGATGTTCAACGAACAAAACAACCAAAGTGATAAAATAAGAATCCATTTATTGTAGAATACAACACGACACATGAATTATCAATTTGCTAGCCTATCCTCAACGATAACTCCAAACGTAATAGGACGCCAATCTAATTAATCGCACAAGTACACAATCCATATAATTCAGGGGCGAACCTCGAAATCAAACATAACAATTAATTAGAATAATATAAATTCTAATTCTATATGAAAACTAGGGAGATTACTTGCCTGATTAACTTATTGGTAATAAAATCCTCTGAGGTCTCTTACGAATCAATCGTGTTGGGGAAATCACTTTTCTTTCTTCTCTCTTCTCTTTTCTTCTTCTCTTCTCCTGTTCTCCCGGCCGATTCTTTTCTATTTACATGTGTGTTTTGTGTGTTCTCTGTGTGTGTTTTGCGTGTCTTATATCTGTGTTTTAACCTACTCCTAATTGGGCTAGGTTTAGAGTACATGGGCTTATAACTAACTTACTAACAATATGGGTCTGATTTAATAATCTAAACTAATTAAAGGTCCAATTATTCATTATATGACCCAAATTAAATAATTAACCAATCCAATTAAAAAGACTCTTTTATTATCCGTAATTTAACAAATTAACTATCTAGCAAAATCATTAATAATTTTCAACTTCTCCAAATAACATGATTAATAAAATAATTATTAATGTATAAAAATTCGGGTCGTTAAATAAACACTTTATTGGTTTATGCTTTGCAGAAACTTAGTTTTCTGCTCTTAATGATATAACAAATGAATAGAAGATTATTATGATGTGTGCAAGTGTTTGTTATAGATAAATATAAGATACATTATAGAGGTATCGGGAGTGGCATAATCTCCCACTATTCCTCTCTTCTCTTATGACCAAGGGGTAAAATCCAGTAGATGCATGTTACAATTCTCTTGATACACCCTATTAGTAGATGTACATTTTGTTTGATGCTCAGCTTTTTCTCAAACTCTTCTCAAGGATGATTTTGCTGCATGGATAGACTTCTTCATTGGCGTCTTCTCAAAAGAGTTGTTGTCTTCAAACAGATTTGTTCACTGGTGTCGTCTCAATACAGCTACTGCAATCCATGCCTTGTTTGATGATAACAAACATTTGATTTCTCTCAACCTAATTATTCTTGTCTCTTTGAAGCTTTAAAGACTTGGATGTCTGAATATGTCTTCTTACTACTTTGAGAACTTCAGCAAATGTTTAATTTGATTTTCTTGTTTGAGCTCACTTGGATATTCAATTATCAATTATACATGAATATATCAAGTCGTATCTCTTTTTTTCCAAAGTGCGGAGTCCCTATTTATAGACATCAAATTTTCCCGTTAAGAGATGTGGGCAAATTTGAACGTTGATAGTACGTATGCCAGCGTGGCCACTAATTTTTGTGCTCATCATTTTTCTAAATGTTTGAGGGAATATGATTTAATCCTCATACGCCCGGTGTCGTCTAAGCAACAGTCATTTTTTGTCCTTTAGTATGATCCTCGTACCTTGATGTTAGTGCCAACCATCATTCATAATTATATGAGTCATCTTGATCTTGGTTGCTTCCAATCAATCGGTTAAGGTGATAGACTGTTGTTGAATACTTAGCTACTGAATGACTCTGGTTATTAGTCTTAGCTTCACTGCTTAGACTTCTCTTGGCTACTAGACAATTTTGTTACTGGACTGCTTACTTAGTTTTACTGCTGATATTTAGCTTGGCTGCATCTCTGATTCGTTGGCTTCTTTTTCTTGGCTGCTCCCAACACTTTGATGTACTTTTACAATTGAAACCGAGGTAGCTAACCTATTACATTTTCATCATTAAAGTTAAATATATTTCCTAACAATTTTTTCTTTTTGATGATGAGCACAAAACTATTATAAGGAAGAGAAAGCCATAACATTAAATATAAATAAAGCAGAAAAAAAAAAGTGGCCAAATTATGAGAAATGATCTTTGCAGCAAAATGATATTTTATTGATTTTTCAAGGTGAGATCTTGCATCATTTCATAAAATCAAAAAGTAAAAAAAATTACAAGATATATCTAATTACTTTCTTCAGAAAAATAAGGGACTATTCTTAATTTGATTATGGCTTGTCTTGTAAATATTTCCACCCTTCTTCCAAGCTTGATTGCATCATCCCTCTTTTCTCCTCTGAGAAAGTATTTCTCTGTCCAACATTCCCTTATCAATTTCCATCTTTCATATGGAATGGTTCTTGAATTCATGTTGTAAACAAATTTTAACCATTCAATCTTTTCATTGTAAGCTTCTGTTGTTAGATTCTAAGTCTCACTTAGATGAATATTATATCGCTTTTTTACGATTATCAACTGTCAGCATCTGACTCCTCCCATTGAGCTTCTTCACTCCACTCTAATATATAAGTATGAAACTGTCTAACTTTAATTTCCAACAATCCACAAAACCCAATACTATTGACATCCATTTTTTGTTTATCAAACATAATATGCAGTAGGCAAGATAAGTGTTGGGATATCATGTAACAAAATTTCTATAAAAAAATAAAACAAAACACAACAGATAAATAAGGTAATATTTGTAAGGAAAAAATTGATGTTTTATTAATAGAAACTAATACTTTTCATTTGACAACAAGTAACAATCTGCAGGGTATTCTATGAAACAAAACTTAGAAGTGATACTTTTCAATAAAAACATATTACCTTACAACTAACAAGTAAAAACTTATAATTTATAAGGAACATACTAAAAATTTTCTAAAAACAAATTAAAGGTAATACATTTAAGAAAGAAATTGATACTTTATAACTAAAACTAATACTTTTCATTTGACAGCAAGCAATGGTTCAAAGAGTAGAACACAACTTAAAAGTGATATTTTTCTACAAGAACGCAATACATACGAATAAAAACTAATACTTATGCTTTAACGTGTCATTATGTTCCTTTTGCAGCTTCCTCTTCTCATCAACAAGGACTGTATCTTCTACAGACTTCGATCGATCATTTCTCTTCTTAAGTATGCTTTGATCGTTAATCATCTTATGCACGTTTTGATCATTTCTCTCTAGCTACCGATTCACTGACCACCTTCACCACTATTTCTTTCACTTGTTCTTTCACGTGACGATTGCTCTTGTTATTTGATGAACCCTTGCCCTTATTATTTTTTTTATTTATGTGCAATTTGCTTCAATTCCATCAAATATATATACAACTAAATAATAAAATAAACATGATTATTTACAGGAAAAATACACATATACATCAAACTTTTCAACATAAACTGAAAACCTGACAACCAAGTTCACAGATATATAAGTTTCATAGTATTTTTAACATTTGTGGTTAACAATACGGATAACACAAATGCAACCAAAAAAGGAAAAAACCAATAGTATCCCAGAATCAACTATATAGTTAGCAAAAAATGAAGAGAAGAAAAATGAATAACACATAATATACATAACTAATAAGGCTGTGAATAAGCTAGGATTATGCATATTCAACCGCTAAGCACCTAAATTAATCTAGCGATCCTCGCAAGAGTAGGAGATCAATTGCGGGCGACAAGCTAACCAAAGTAGTCTCTCAATGAAGACTTAGCCAAAATAATTATTGTGTATCACAATTATGAGAAAAGAAATCTTAAACATTCTAATTCAATTTTTAAGGTCTGAATTAATTAAACTAATTAATCAAAAGGAATATTAAAAACTAACAAACTAAAATTTGGAGTAAACACAAATAGAGAAATGTCTAGGTCATCAGATTTCGTCTCCTCAAATTACTAGGCAGGATATCAATTAATTGATCATGCAATTAAATAATTAAGAAAATAGATACACTAGGCCTAGATCTGATAACTCTTATATTTTAAAGATTAAGTCTAGATATGTAGGTCCCAAGGGGTGTGAGTAAGATTTTAGAAGGGGGGGTTGAATAAACCTTACTAACTTTTCGATTTTAGTTCTTTTAAAATAGTACAGACTTAATTACACAGCTAAGTCCTTGAGGGACAACTAAGTTAGTTAATCGTGAGAGTTAGCCACTCAACGGACTCGAAAGAGTTTTGATAGAATAACTCAAATTGTTTAGACTAAACCTTAACTTGGTTGTGAAGAGTTTTTCAAATGAAGAAGACTTAACACCCTTGAATTTGATTTAACTTTATTTTAAACACATGATTTTAGAACTTTGTTATTTATCGGTTGGATAGCAAATTATCAAAGAGAGATAAAGTATATGTGCGGGAATGTAAATATCTTTGAAATGTAAATGACACAAGCAAATTTTATAGAGGTTCGAATATGGGGTAATTCTTCTACTCCTCTCTTCTCCAACTCCTGGAGGAATCCACTAAGTAATGATCGTGAGTACAAAGTGGTTATCGGTCCCAGAGACAAGTCTTGATCACGCACCGGTGACTTGCTACTTGGACTCGGGCAAGATGCCTTGGTCACACAAATGGCTTCTCGTCCGACTCGAACTTTCTTCACAAGGCGGTACGCTTTGCTACTCTTGACTTACTTTCTCAAGCTTCTTGGATTTGATCACGAAGCCCTCCAATAACTTGATATTGGTTCAACCTTGAACCTTCCTACAATCCTCCTTGGAAAGTAGACCCCTTTTGATTCTTCAAAAGATTCCTCTTCAACAGTTTGAAGTTGTCTTTCCTTCACAGCTTAGTGTTGGATCGATTTCCTTCAAGATTTAGGCTTAAGGATTTTGCTTGAATAACTTGAGAATATTTTTCAGGTTACAGTTTGAATATTTCTTATTATCTCAGGTGTGTAAGGTAACCTTTTCTCAAAGTGATTCCTCAGCCTTTTATAGTGAAGTTTTCAAAAATCTGCTCGTTGAAGAGATAGGCTGATTTTCAAAAGTTACTTGTGTTCGTTGGCTTGTCTTTTCTTGGTCTTGATAATGTCGACTTTTCGTGGTTCGACACGAGGTGCGATGCTTCCAATTGGTTTATTCCTTTTGCGGGCTTCTAGATCGAGCACTTTAAGACATGGCGGCATGGAAGTATTACTTATTTAAGTAATGTTCTTGACTTTTGTGCAACGGATTCTTTTGATTAACTCCTCTTTGCAGCTGCTTTTTCCCCAGGTGACTTGAGTTTATTCTTAATGATTGAAAGACTCATCTCGTCACTTCAACTTGTGTTTTGACTTCTTGGGTTGACTTAATCGACTCTTCACACAATCTGTTCTTTAGTCACATTCGTCTTGATCCGAGTCCTTTGTCTTCTATCTTGGCCATACTCGATTGTTCCTCAAATGAGTTTTCACTTGATCTTGATTGACTTCTTGTATTCCTAGCCATAGGCGACTTGACTCACCTCATTCAAATTTAACTATTACAATGAGAATTATAAGGAAAATGGGGTGCCAACATTCTAATCTAAGTTTTACATGGCATTCATCAAAATCTATAAAATAAATTTCCTAACAATTTCCCCCTTTTTGATGATGCCAAAACTTAAATTCATATAAACAAAATACAGTCAGCAAAGATACATACAAACAATGCGAAGAATAGGAAATGTATGCGTAGAATCAATCTTTTTATTGATCATAACATTCTTGTCCTTTACACAGCTGTTTACAATATGTATCAGAGCAATCAGAGCATTCATATATCTACGCAAATTACAGATTTTTTATTGAATGTACAGAAGACTTACATGCAAATGTATTTACAAAAGTAAAATACATGAAGGGGTTAACAGCAACACTTCATCGCCTTTGCTGTCTCATTCTTTCTTCTTCAGCTCTGTCTTCGTCAGCTCTCTTTCTTTTCTTTTCATTCTCAGTTGCTTTCTTCTTTTCATATGCCTTCTTTACAGCTTCATCTTTCCTTTTTCTTTCTTGTCTCTCTTGCCACAACTGAGTTTGCCTGTTATTTTCTTCTTCGATTCTTTTGACATATTCAGCATTTTTCCTTTCCACTTATAGATTGACTACTTCATCGTATCCAGCCCAGTAGATCCTTCATTTCTTGCCTGGATCTATATATTCAATATTTTTGGGTAGAGGTCTAGTTTAAAGCCTCCACCTCCACCACTTCTTCCTCCTCTTCTCGGCGTATATTGTACTGAGTCTTCTTCTTACCAAATGAGTGACTTGTAGTAGTCTGCTTTGCCGCTATTAGCTTCTTCACACATGACTTGACCTTTTTCCCAAAGACAAGTCCTGAGGCTTGGGCTATGGACATGTTTTTGAAGTATCCTTCAGATTCGAGTGTTTTGAATTCTTCAACTGATCTTGGCTCTTGTCCGTCATCTGGAATGGCATCTATATCTTTACCTACCGGAATAACTCCGAATTGTTTCAACATTTCTTCAACACGGGCATCCGTTCTCTTGTCGAACTCCTCCATCTCTGCTTCTACAATTTTTCTCTTTTGAGACATAGGCACAACTGAGTGTTGGAGCGGCAGAGTCACCGAAAGTTTGCTGATTATGCTAGCTGTGACATGACCTTGCTGAGGGGTTTCAACAAGCATTAAGGTCACGTCCTTTGACCTTTCCCCCTCAACAGCTTTTCCCTTCTCCTTCCTCTTCTCATCAGCTAACTCTTTCTTCTCTTCAACAGTTGTCTCATTCTTCTTCTCAACAGATGTCTCCTTCTTCTTCTCATCAGTTGTCTCCTTCAACATCTTCAGGTATTCATCTTCCCCCTTTTTGGCATTCTCAAAAGAGAGAGGAACCCCTGGAAACATCCCAGCAAGCATGAAGTACAATCTACCGATAGTCAATTCTCGCTGAGTCCGCTGGGAGTATCTTTGTTCAAAATTCTGAGCGGGTGGCTTTGGACTCGGCTACCACCAGTTTCATTTCAGCCATGAGAAGGCTGAATTTGGCATTCATATTCTCCTCAACGCACATAAGTTCTTTTCTGTGAAATTCACGCAATGACTCCATTTACGTTGTGTGAGAGGCATGCGATTCATCAATATTTTCCTACATCCTCCGCTTCATGTCGCATTATCGGCGCTCCGGACAAAGATTTTGTTGTACAATGCTTTAAAGTATCTCGACTTGCTCGCATGCGTATTGTACTCTGCTTCTGATACCATTCCCTGATTCTGACCACTATCTCTCGGAAGTCTGCTATGAGGTTGGCATCCCTGATTCAATCTTCTCAATCTCACCAAAGATTGTCTTGAAGACCTCATGTACCTCAGCTGTCACCTCGGTTTCAGCTGGCGGCCAAGCATCATCAAAATCAAAATCTGCTGGAATAATTGAATCGAGGGGAATAACTGGATCATCTCTTATGTTGAAGCGTCTCTGCTCACGAGCTGTTTCTTCTTCAAGATCGGGCAGCTCAATCGAGAAAGGGAAAGTTTCTTCGAATGCATCATCACGTACATATGGTATTGATTTTATAGTTGTTCGTAATGCATGATGTGCCTGGTTGAGTCAGTTTCTGCTGAGCTTTGGGAGCTGCGCGCAGATGACTCGGTCTCACTGGGCCTTGTTGAGTAGATTGGCCAGCTGACTGAGCCTCAGCTGTCTTAACAACTTTGTCGGCATCAGTAGATTCTGCTAAATGAATTTGCTTGTCCTCAGCTGCTTTTTCAGCGTCATTGGAGGATGATTGAACCTGGGGGCTAGGTTCATCATCGAAGTTAAATGTTTGATGAACATATTTGAATTCGCTTGCTCGAACTTGGAAGAACATCCTCACCGAGTCCTTTGCGGCATGTGTTGACTCAGCTTCGTCTTCAGATCCGAAGAATGTTGTATCAGGATTGTCCTGGGAATCATGAAGAGCGTTGATTTCCTCTTTTGAGTCAGCAATGATGACTTGAGGAATGCTCTTTTCTCCTTGATTTTTACCCAGGGAAGTCTCAACCTCCCTTGGGCCTTCATTACCTCCTGCAGTCTCAACTGCAGCGAGGCCTTGTACATTCCCTTCGGCTGACACAAATCGTCTTAGGGTCTTCTGAGTGGCATCCACAGGAGTCTCAACTCATTGGATTGCACTTTCATTGCCCAGAGTGTTAACTCCCAGGGCAGGTCCATCTTGTGCCTCGACGCAAATGCAGAACGTCCTCGGCTGCAAAAATTGTTGGCACTTCAGCTAGGACATACTCAACTGTCCGAGCTTCGTTAGTGACAACTTGTTGTTGTTCTTTTTCTATTTATTTCTCCACTTCGCCTCCTTCATTCATTGTGGAGTCATCTGCAGCAGCCTCTGACCTAGCTGCAGTGGAGTGAGTTTTCCCCTCAGCTGGCGCACCAGCTGAGTGACTGATGGTGGGGTCACTCTGCTCCAGACTCCCGGTTGTTTCTATTGAGTGCTCAGCCGTGGGGGCAGGTGATAAAACACCTTCATTAGGGGTTGGCTCAACTTGGGTGCCCAAGTTCCCGGTGTCATCGCCAAGTCCTCGATCCGCCCTCCGAGTGAATCAAAGTGGTTGCGGCAATAACTGTGGCAATCTCCTGTACCACTCCCAACGGATCAATTTCCAGGAGAGATTTGGAGGACATTCCTGGTCCTTCCATCATCTGCTGCTCATGCATCAATTTGGATTCCCGCAGGCTTATTGCATGTCCAACTTCTCCTTTGCAGCAACCGGATCCATGTCCTCATCACTTCCCGAGAGCATATCAATGTGAGGATGAGTATGGTCGCTAGTTCCAGTGAGAGGGCATATATTCACCTTTTCACGAGCTTGAAACTTCTTTCGCTAACCTTTCCTTTTCTTTCTCCTTGAAGATATACAGGATATCCAGTGATTATCTTCATCAAGTGCCCGAAGCACGGTGGTTGTTGGGAAATTATTTTGTAGATTTTGATAAATGCCATGTAAAACTTAGAATAGAAATTGGCACCCCATTCTTGTTATAAATTGCATTGTAATAGATAGATAATGGTAGAGTGAGTCAAGTCGGCTATGCCTGAACATGCAAAAAGACAATCGGAGACTAAAATGAAGACTCATTGTGAGGCGGTGAGTGTGGCAAAGAAGAGAAGACATGAACTCGATCAAGGTGCAAACTAAGATGCAATGAGTGAAGTATCGACAAGTCAACTCAAGATAGCCAAGTCTCAAATTGAAGTGACATAAGAGTCATCCATGATTGGAAGGTGACTCTAAGTCACCTGGGAAGGCAAGGAAATGCGATCAAGTCGAGATAACTTAAAGAGATCCGTTGCCGCGTAAATCAAGAGAATTACTTAAACAAGTAATACTTCCATACTACCTTTCTTGAAGTGCTCGATCCCTAAGCATGCAAAAGGAATAAACCAATGGGAAGCATCGCACCGTGTCGAACTCTCGAAAGTCAAGAATCGTTCATACGAGGTAACGTAAATTCCAAGGATTACAACAAGACAAGCCAACGACCACAAGTGACTTTCAAAAATAAGCCTATCTCTTCAACGGGCGATTTTTGAAAGATCACTATAAAAGGTCGATGAATCACTCACGAGAGAAGGTTCTTGACGACCAACCACGAACATTCAAGCTAACATTTGAATTGTAACCAAGAATACTCTCAAGTCATTCAAGATCAATCCTCAAGCCTACATTACGAAGGAAATCAATCCAACACTCACCTATGAAGGAAAGACAACTTCAATCAGTTGAAGAGGAAATATTTGAAGAATCAAGGGTCTACATTCCACGAAGGATTGTAGAAAAGTTCAAGGTCGAACCAGGCTTAAGCTATTTGGAGGGCTTCGTGATCAAATCCAAGGAACTTAAGCAAGTGGGCTATAGTAGCAAAGCACCGCCTGTGAAGAAGGCCGAGTCGTCACGAGAAGCCACCGCGTGTGACCAAGGCATTTCAGGCGAGTCCCAAAGGATCAAGTCAGCTATGTGATCAAGACTTGTATCTGGATCGTTAACCACTCGTATATTGATCAATACTTAGTGGATTCCTCCGGGAGTTGGAGAAGAGAGGAGTAGAAGAATTACCCCATCTTCGAACCTCTATAAAAACTTATTGTGTCATTTACATTTCAAAGACTTTAATTTCTCGCATCTTATTTTTATATCTCGCTAATAAATTTTTATCCAAATGATAATCAATCGAGTGCTAAAACCATGTATTAAAACAAACTTAACCAAATTCAAGGGTGTTAAGTCTTCCCAATAAAACATATCACGGTCAAGTTAAGTCTTTAGTCAAAAGCAAATGAGTTATTCTATCAACGCTCGAAATGAGTCTGTTGAGTGACTAACTCTGGCGATTAACTAACTTAGCTGTCCATCAAGGACTCAGCTGTGAAGTATTAACTCTGAACATTTTTAAAAGGACTAAATCGAAAAGTTGGCAAGGAGAGCTGCAGCTGAAAGAGAAGAAGATGTTGCTCCCAGACCAGCGATGGTTGAAACACCAAGAGCTGAATGGACAAATGATGACTGGAAAAGATATAACTTGGACAATGTGGCCAAGGACATTCTTTACAAAACTTTAGATAAAGCCATGTTCAACAAAGTCAAATCATGCAAAACGACAAAAGAAATCTGGGACAAGCTAACTTTGATTTGCGAAGGCTCAGAGCAAATAAAAGAAAATAAACTATCTGTTGTTGTACAAAAATTTGAAAATTTTAAGAAGGAGAAACCTTGGATCAGCTGGACGCTCGGTTCACGGAAATTACCAATGAACTCGTCACTTGGAAAGGAATATACAAAGAAGGAAATGTGTATGAAGATTCTAAGAAGTCTCCCAATCGAGTGGGATATGAAAGTCATGGCCATGAGACACTCCATGGACCTATCAAAAACATCCAACCATGATCTATTCTCGGATCTCAAAGCCTACAAATTTGGTGAGAAGAAAAAAGACCAAGAGAGACAACAGTGCCCAAAACAATTTGCTCTAATTGTTAAAGATGGCAAGAGAGCCGAGGTCAAAGAGGTCATTGACCAAGAGGAGATCGTGACCGATGGTTAAAAGGTTCAACAAGTTCTTCAATAAGAACTACAAAAGAAGCAAAGGTGAATGCTCCAGAAGACACTCGGCTCCCTCCAAGTCAAGGAAGATAGACCACCCAAGAGAGCGAGCATCAAAAGTTGAATATCAAAGAGCCGACAATCCAAGGATGGAAAGAATGATCAAAAAGTTGAAAATCTATGCTTGAACTGCAGGCAACCTGGTCACTATGCCATTGAATACCCATATACTGTAGTCAACAAATACAGGAATGAAGAGGAAAGAAAAGTCTTCAGAGAAAGAAGACAGGAAAAGAGAAAGGCAATTTTGGCTGCAGAGATCGTTGATCTGATCAAGTCAAAAGACACAAAGAGACTCGGAGAGTAGTGAAGTGACTACTCAAGTGACTCGATGAAGAAGCCTTGATCCGTCGATGGCTAAAGAACAAAACCAACTCGACCAAGAAGATGAGGTACACTCTAACTCATCACACTCGGATACTAGTGATAGTGATTGTGACACACACACTTCATCACCTCTTGATCTTTATGATTCATTAGGCAAAATGATGAAAGATTTTGAATACATTAAATCCTCACACACACTACTAAATGAGGAGAACAGCCTACTTAAGAGCCAAAACGCACAACTGACTAAGGAGCTGAGTACTCTAAGTCAAATAGTTGATGAGAATAAAAGTCTAAAGGCTGAAAATGCTAAGCTAATAAGCAGAGATAGTCACACTCTGAAAAAGAGGGAGAATGATCTCAAAATGTGATTGCCTCATTCACTAAGGCATCTAAATCATTGGATGATCTTATTATGAGTCAAAGAGAATGTGGAGACAAAACAGGCTTAGGATTCAATTCCTCAATGCTTTGTCAAGCTCCAAAAGTGATTTTGGAAAAAAGGATCTTCAAGTAATGAAGTATCTCTAAAATCCAAAACTTCAAATTGTGCACACACATTTATTCCAAAGCACAATCACAAGCAAACTGACATTGGTTATAAAGGAAAAGGAAAAAACGACCGATTGAGTATCTTTGAGAAGACAAATGAGAAGAAATCGGCCGAGTCCTCAAAGAAACTCCAAACAGAGATACACTGTAAAGAAGAAACAGAGCTACCAAAAACCCCGGAAGCTCTATAAAAGAAACACATATGATGGGAATGGTAGAAAATACCCAAGCCAAGCTGATTGGAATAATGTGAACTATCAGCAAAGACCTATGGAATATAAGCCTAAGTGGCAAAGGCCTAGAACTCAGCAAAAGCCATTCCAAAGGCATAAGAGCTTTAATCAGCACTCATATGCACCCAAGCACTACACTCAGAGATATCACAACTACCCAAAGAAGGCAATTGCTAAAACACATACACAGACATACAGACAAAAGAGACAGTTGTATGAACCTAGAACCCCCAAGCAATTTGCCAAAATTAATTATGATTATGGCACTGATAGATGGCAACCCCTTAGAGTCAAATCATTTGGCTATAGGTTGGTTGGATCATCTTACAATACTAACCCCTCAGGACCCAGACAAGTATGGGTACCTAAAACCTAATTTCCTTGATTGCAGGTTCAAGGAGCAGCTGAGTGCCAAGGAACCTGGTACATGGATAGTGGCTGTTCCAGACACATGACAGGAAACAAGAAAAAATTATCAAAATTCAAGGATGTTAGAGGTGCAAAAGTCATATTTGGAGGGAATGAAGCTCCAGGAGAAATAAGAGGCATTGGATCCATCAAGAAAAATGGATTAGAAATAACAGATGTTGCATATGTTGAAGGTCTCAATTTCAACTGCTAAGCATAAGTCAACTCGTGACAAAAGCCACAATGTTGAATTTAACATGGGTATATTCCAAATCAAAGACACTGAATCCAATGAAGTTGTCTTTGCAAGGATGCGCATACAAAAGAACATGTATGTGGTAGATTGGTCAACTGCAACACCAAGCACTGTCATAGCAAAGAGCACAATCAATCAAGAATCAAGTTGGCATAAGAAGCTGAGTCACTTGAACTTCAAAACAATTAACAAACTTGCCAGGAGTAATCTTGTAGAAGGACTTCCAGACTCAGTATACAAGAAGGAGAGTATATGTGATGCATGCCAGATGGGAAAACAGATCATATCATCATTCAAAGAAAAGACATGTCCATCTTCAACAAGAATATTGCACCTGCTACATATGGATCTATTTGGTCCAGTTGAACCAGCCAGCATAAGTGGGAAAAAATACACCTTAGGGGTAGTAGATGACTACTCAAGATATACATGGACAATATTCATGTGTAAGAAGAAAGAAACTCTGCAGAAACTACCTCAGCTGATGAAGAGAATACAAAATGAGAAGAGTCAAACCATTATCAAAATAAGATCTGACAGAGGAACTGAGTTTGTCAATGGTATAATAACTCATTACTGTATTGAAAATGGTTACAGAAGAATCCATCCATGTGGTGTTTGATGAACCAAATGTAAATGGAGAAAACATTGAAGAGTCACCGATAAGTTTGAATCAACCAACCATGCGAGAAGAGTCCCTATGTTGAAGTCGGCCCGAGTTATAAGTCCGGATGAAGATGAGATAGTCGAGTCTCAAAGACAATGGAAAATCTGCAGCTAAGTGATGATGAGAGAGTCGATCAAAATAAAAAGTGCAAGACGATCGAGTCCACTAACTTACTCCAATCTGATGTAAGATGGCCGAGAGATCATCCACCGAACTAATCATTGCGGATGTAAGAGAAGGTGTAAAAACTAGATCCGAACTCAACAAGAAGCAATGTTCACTTGCTTCATCTCACAAATAGAACCAAAAGATGTGTCACAAGCATTGAATGACACACATTGGATTCAAGCCATGCAAGAAGAGCTAAATCGATCAAAAGAAACAAAGTGTGGGAATTGGTTCAAAGGCCACCATCAAAATGTTATTGGCACTAAATGGGTGTTCGAAACAAGATGAATGAGGAAGGCTGCGTGGTAAGAAACAAAGCAAGATTGGTAGCCAAAGGGTATTGCCAAGAAGAAGGAATAGATTTTGATGAAACTTTTGCCCCTGTGGCAAGATTGGAAACCATAAGGATGTTTCTTGCCTATGCGACTCACAAGAACTTTATTGTATATCAAATTGATGTAAAGAGTGCATTTCTTAATAGTTTATTGGAAGAAGAAGTGTATGTTGAACAACCTCCAGGATTTGAGCGGAAAGACTCTTGGAGATAAGGTATACAAACTCAAGAAGGCTTTATATGGATTGAAACAGGCACCCGAGCATGGTATGATACATTATCACAATTCCTAACCGAGAACGGATTCACAAAAGGCAAAGTGGATAGAACGCTCTTGAGAATTCAAGATGGGAAGAGTATCTTTGCTTGTTCAAATATATGTGGATGACATCATCTTTGGATCCACAAACAAAGAGTGTGTGATAAATTCTCAAATCTCATGCAAAGCAAATTCGAAATGAGCATGATAGGAGAGTGACATTCTTCCTTGGACTCCAAGTGAAACAATGAAGGATGGAACCTTCATAAGTCGGACAAAATACACCGAGATTTAATGAAGAAATTTGGTATGGAAGAGAAGTCTTCGTGAAAATACTAATGAATACATCGACCAAAATGGACATGGATGCGGATGCAAGCGTGTAGATCAAACAAGATCAGAGCATTTATTGGATCATTGCTCTATCTCACAAAGCGGGCGCGGACATCACCTTTCTTTGTCAGGTGTATGTGCAAGATTTCAATCTGCTCCAAAAGAAAGCCATGATGGTGCACCAAGAGGATCTTGAGATATTTGAAAGGAAGCCAAGAAGTTGGCTTGTGGTATCCTAAGGAAGGTGGATTCAAGCTAATTGGTTATTCAGACTACGACTATCTTTGGATGTAGAGTTGACAGAAAAAGCACCTCGGGCACATGTCAAATGCTTGGAAATAGGCTAGTTTCTGGTTTAGCAAAAAGCAAAATTCAATAGCCACCTCTACAATTGAAGCGAGAATACATAGTGCGGGCAAATCACAGCCCAAGTCTTATGGATGAGACAAGAAATGAGAGACTATGAAGTTGAAGAAACGGAAATTCTGTTATGTGTGACAATACAAGTGCAATTGCAATCACTCAAAATCTGTGTTGCACTCAAGAACAAAGCACATCGATGTCGATATCACTTCATAAGAGACCATGTTGAAAAGAAGGACATCACCTTGGAATATATCTCAACCGATAAGCGGTTAGGCGACATATTCACAAAACTATTATGTGAATCAAGATTTGAAGAACTCAAGCATGAGTTAGGGTTAATTGAGTGAGTTACCACTCGAGAAGACTCAAAGAAAAGAGATGAAACACGAAAAGAGGAAAAAGAGCTGAACTCTTAATTCAAATAAGTGAATCACCAGATGTCGGAAAGTCACTTGTCTCAATTAGCTAACAATTTGAGTCACAAGGAGATAAGTGAGAAGAAGGATTGAATCGGCTAAGGAGTAAGTTTGAATTATTTATGAGCAAAGTGACAAAAATGCGGTCGTTTTTACTAAGCGGGAATGTCTTTAAGAATGACGTCGGATAATTATGACGTGTCATGATCAAAGCGAAGACACCAAGCTTATGATTGGATATAAATGTTGCCGCATTAAATGCGAGAACTTAAATGCTAATCGGCGTGCAAAATCTAAGCCATTGATTTTGATCATATTTCAAAAACCACCCGCACGCCCTTTCATAAACCATACTTATACCATTTCGTCCGATTTTCTCTCACTTTACCAAAACTGTTCATCTCTCTCAAGGCAAAAGAAAGAAACTTTCTCTCAAAACCCTACAACTTCTCAAGATCATTTTTCTAAGTCCCGTTTGGTAAAACACTGAGAAATGGCACCTACTTATAATTTCGTCAAGCTAGGAAAGCAAATCCACACTTGGTCTCTTGTGGATTTCGATGGTATGGTTAAACAGGGTCCGACGACACCCTGCGTGAAGAAGATTCTTTGAGAAGCGGAAAAATCTAGATTAAAACCATTTTTGACGATGGAGTTCCCAATGACCTACGTAGAAGAGGTCGCGATTCTACGTGAACGCCGAGGTTCACGATGAGGGCATCAAGTCATCTCTTCATGGTAAGGAGTTCACCATTATTGCTAAGGATCTCGCGAACATCGCTTGTTGCTTGGCGGAAGGAGTCTTAGGAAGTTTATGAGGCTGATGTTGACTTTTGGCTATTTCTTTGCTTGGAAGGAAGTAGCCAAGTCCGATCATCTTTCGAAAGTGGTCTATCTGACTAATAAGAAGTTCTTTGAAGGAGGACTACCACAAATTATCGAACATTGTTGCCAAATGCATAGACATTAAATTTGGCAGCTTTGACCAGATTGTCCAAAGCTAAATTGATCGTAATGGCTGCGATCATTGAAGAAAAGAAGGTGAATTGGGCTGAGATTGTATACAAGAGACTCATCGAATATTGGGAACAAATTCTTCAAGGAGGATGGTACGTTTGGAGGTTCCTCGGGATACGGCCTAATGATTGGCCTGGATGATGGAAGTAAAAGGGTACCTCTTCGGCATGGAAAGGCGTTCCATGTAAACAAGAGGATGTTTCGATCAAACCTCACCGGCGCACTGAGAAGAGAGCTTACGCCAAGAGGGCGATATTTGAGTGAGGGGAATCACCGACCAAAGATTCACCCTCCTCACCTCCCAAGAAGAAAACGCTGCTCCTAAGAAAATCTGCTGCCTTAGCAAGAAAGAAAAAAAATGCACTGCCCTCGCAGCCGTGTCTCAGTGATCAAGAAGAAGAGGATCGCACAACAAGGAAGGCGGCTCCCTATAAGACAAATGCGAAGGCATTTACCTTCAACGAACTGGAGGAAGTGGAACCGGATGTTCCTCTCGGTAAAAACAAAAAGAAGAAGAAGAATTTCCAAGCTCTCCGAGCTTGAGAAGACGGCCGAGTCGCCACTCAATCGAAAAGATACCCGGACTCGCTTTGGAGAAGTAGAGTCTCGGGTTATCGATGAAACGACTAAGTCTGCACGAGGCCGATCAGTGACAGGCAACTCGAAGACCAGTGTAGAGAGAACAACCGAGGAACAAGGAATAGTTGAGACAACCGAATCACCTATTGATAGGGTTGTGTCTCCGCTTTAATCTGGAGGCTATCAAGATGTCGAGCGGCAAAAAAGTTTGCTACCCTCAATCCCCGAGCTCCAGGGGGCAGGGGAGATGATGACGGGGATGATGATGTGATGATCCTATCCCCACCATACCCGGACATTCAAAATCGCCTCATGCGAGAATGGAGAAATGGAAGGCGAGGTCGATCCAGGGAACAGATTCCAAAGACCGAATTCATTGAAGAAGAAGACAAACTGATGAACTTCCTCGGATTGAACAATGTGGTGCAAGCTCTTGATGAAGAAAATTGTTTGGACATTCTAAATATCTTTAAAGAGAAGGAGAAAGAACGATTGGCGAGAAGAAGGTTGAGGCACGTGAGAAGGCCAAAGACATCGCCCTCTCACTGGCACCACAAAACATACACATCCTCACCTCGACATTCTATCGAGAAAGTGATGAGGATCTGGACCTGTTCTTTGCCACGTAAGAGTTGCAATGCAAAGAAGCAATGCAGAATCCGAATCCTACATGAGCAAAGAATGATGGAGGGACCAGGGAGTCATCCAAATCACAACGGTGGAGATAGATCCTATGGGAGTGGTGCAACATATTGCCATCGTTGTCGCCGCCACCACTTCCCGATTCATTCGGAGGAAGGTGTTAAGGAATTAGCGATGAAACCGGATTGTGGGGACCCCGATCGAGCCAACCCCTAATGAAGGTGTCTTACCACCTTTGCTACTGAATACTCAATGAAAACAGCCGAGTCCGAGACGAGTGACCCCATTCCAAGTCACTCACCGGTGGTGTGCCCCGAGGGGGAAACTCCCTCCACCGCGGGAAGGTCGAAGGATCTTTGCAGCTAACTCCACAACAAATCTCGGAGGCAAAGTGGAGAAGAAACAACAACATAATACATAGCAAGTTGTCATCAATGAGGCTCGGGGCGATTTGAGATCTGTCTCGGTGAAGTGCCAAGCGCTCTGCAGCCAATGACAATGACTTGTTGATGCGGTCGAGGCATGGAAGGAATCGCCCGGGAGTTAACACTGCTGGGCAATGAAAGTGCAATCCTCGGAGTTGAGACTCCGGTGGATGCCACCTCGAAAGACCCCAAGACAGTTGACACTGCCGAAAGGGATGTCAAGGCCTCGCTGCGCTTGAGACTGCAGGGGGTAATGAAGGCCCACGGGAGGTTGAGACTTCCCCAGGGTAAAGAGACCGAAGCACGTAACATCCTCTTGCTATCATTGATCCATCGAAAAAGGAGATAAGTGCTCTTCACGATTCCCGAGGATAATCTGATGTAACTTTTCCGGGATCCGGTGAAGATGAAGTTGAGTCATCCCCTATTGCGAGATCAAATGACTCGGTGAGGATTTTCCAACCACGAGTAAGTCGACCTCAAGACTACTCGCCAAACATTCAACTTTGATGATGAGCCACCCATGGAAATCTCATCATCGTCCGATGATGCTTCCGATATGGCCGAGGACCACAACTCATTTGGAAAAACTAGCTGAGACCGACGAAGTGTTAAGACAAATTGAGGCTCAACAAGTCTGGGTCGACTTCACAATGCACCACAATGAAAGCAGAGTCTCTCTGCGCAGCTCCCAAAGGCTGCAGATGGGTTCGACTCCACAGGGGACTTCACGAGCACTAATTATCATTGAACATATTCCGGTTGCCGTGATGATCCTTTTGTAGAATCATTTCCCTTCTCTCCGGAGGTACCGACCTCCCCCAAGAACCAACTAGAGATCGCGGCGCTTCCACGGACTGATCCCGTTATTCCATCAAACACCATTGTTCCAAAAATGCCTGACTATGACTTTGACGCTGCTTGGCCGTCAGCTGAAACAGAGGTGACAACTGAAGTTCGGGAAGTCTTCAAAGCCTTATTTGCCGGGATAGAAAAGATGGAGAGGCACCAGGCCTCACTGGACATGAGGTCGATAATGAGAGATGCCAACCTTATGGCGATTTGCGGGCATAATAGTCGAGGATCCGGGAATGGTGGCAACAACAGCAGACAATGCGTGTGGAACAAGCTCGATATTTCAGGACATTGTTCAACAAGTTGCTAGTTTGGCGGGCTGAGAATGCTGATGCAAAGACAAAATTGCAAGAGCACATCGAACAAATGCATGAATCTCACACATCAGAGATAAAGGCTGCTGCGTGAACATAATAAGAGCGAGCTCTGGCGTGGAAGAGAACATGGATCGAAAATTCAGTCTTCTCATGGCTGAGATGAAATTGGTAGCAGCTGAATCCAACGCCACCCGCTCTGAGTTCCGTGCAGCAGATTCGAAGCAGAACTCGGCTATCAGCAGACTAGACTTCTTGCTTGCTAGCTTGTTTCCAGGGGTTCCTCTCTCCTTTGATGATGCCAAAAAGGGCGAAGAGGAATACCTAAAGCGCCGAAGGGATCTCGAAATCGAAAAGGAGGACGCCTTGTTGTGAAGGGAAAGACAGCTGAGGAAGTAATAAGAGAGAAGAAAGGAAAATCTATTGAGGGGGAAGGTTCGAAAGATGTGACCTTGATGATTGCTAAAACCCCCCAACAAGGTCTTGTCACAGCTGATATCATCAACAAACTCCTAGTGACTCTGCCACTCCAACACTCTGCGCACCTATGGGAAAAGAGAAAGCGATTGAAGCGAGGGATGAAGGAAGTGGAAGGAAAGATGAATGCCCGAGTTGTGGATATTCGAAACAACATGGAGGCATTCCAACGACGACAGAGACACCTATGCCATTTTAGATGCGGAACCGAGCCAAGATCTGTTGATGAATTCAAGACGCTCGCATCCGAAGGTTATTTCGCGAACATGTCCATGGCTCAAGCCTCGGGATTTGTATCTTGGGAAAAGGGTCTCAAACTATGTGAAGAAGCTAACAGAGCGACCATCGGGTCACTCTGCTGTCACTCTGCTAGTCACTCACCGGGGAAAAAGAAGACCCCAAGATAATACACGCCCGAGAAGCGAGATGAATAAGCGATGGTGGAGGAAGAGGTTTCGGACACTAGATCTCGCCCAAAAACATTGAGTATATAGATCCGGGAAAGAAAGAAGGGATCTATTGGGCTGGATTTGATGAAATAGCCAACCTGCAAGTGGCTAAGAATAATGTTGAGTATGTGAAGAGAATTGAAGAGAAAAATAAGAGACAAACTCACTATGGGAGGAAAGACAAGAAAGATCGAGAAGAGATGAAGGTCGCCGGAAGAAGGCGTATGAGAAAAAAGAAGGCAAAATTGAAGATGAGAAGAAGAGAAAGAGGTCGAAGATGACAGAGTGAAGGAGATGAAAGAAGGAGGCGGCGAAGGAGATGAAGTGTTCTTTCACCCCTTCATGTATTTTACTATGTAAATACATTCTATGTAAGTCCTCTCGTACATCGAATAAAATTGTACAATTTCTATACTTGTGTAGATATAGATCAGCATGGTTACTTTAAGTTCCATTTAAGCTCTGATATATTTTCTTTTGGTTCAAACTCTGATACACTTTGTAAACAGCTATGTAAAGAACAAGAATGTTATGATCAATAAAAGATCGATTCTAAGCATACATTCTGTGATTCTACATTTGTCTGTATGTATCTTTGTTGTTTAATTATTGTATGAATGTTTTAAGTTTTGGCATCATCAAAAAGAGGGAAATTGTTGGGAAATTATTTTGTAGATTTTGATGAATGCCATGTAAAACTTAGAATAGGAAGTTGGCACCCCATTCTTGTTATAAATTGCATTGAAATAGATAGGGCTGGTAGAGCTGAGTCAAGTCAGCTATGCCTGAACATGCAAGAAGACAATTGGAGACTAAAAGGAAGACTCCGCTGTGAGGCTGCTGAGTGTGGCAAAGAAGAGAATATAGGAACTCGACTGAAGGTGCAGCTAAGATGCAGCCGAGTGAAGTATCAGTCAAGTCAACTCAAGATAGCCAAGTCTCAAATTGAAGTGACAGAAGAGTCATCCAATGATTGGAAGCTGACTCTAAGTCACCTGGGGAAGGCAAGGAAATGCAGTCAAGTCGAGATAACTAAAAGAGATCCATTGCACAGAAATCAAGAGAATTACTTAAACAAGTAATATTTCCATACTACCTTTCTTGAAGTGCTCAGTCCCAGAAGCATGCAAAAGGAATAAACCAATGGGAAGCACTGCACCGTGTCAGAACTCTGAAAAGCTGAAGAATCGTTCATACGAGAAAACGTAAATTCCAAGGACTGCAACAAGACAAGCCAACGACCACAAGTGACTTTCAAAAATAAGCCTATCTCTTCAACGGGCAGATATTTGAAAGATCACTATAAAAGGCTGAGGAATCACTCTGAGAGAAGGTTACCGACTGAACCACGAACATTCAAGCTAACATTTGAATCAGAACCAAGAATACTCTCAAGTCATTCAAGATCAATCCTCAAGCCTACATTACGAAGGAAATCAATCCAACACTCACCTGAAGGAAAGACGCGACTTCAATCGGTTGAAGAGGAAACATTTGAAGAATCAAGGGGTCTACATTCCATGAAGGATTGTAGAAAGGTTCAAGGTCGAACCAGGCTTAAGCTATTTGGAGGGCTTCGTTATCAAATCCAAGGAACTTAAGCAAGTGGGTTGTAGTAGCAAGACGGCTACCCTGTGAAGAAGCCGAGTCGTTTAGAAGTCGGTTGTGTGACCAAGGCATCTCCTGGCATCGAGTCCCAAAGGATCAAGTCACCGTGTGTGATCAAGACTTGTATCTCGGGTACAAACCACTCGTATATTGATCAATACTTAGTGGATTCCTCCGGAGTTGGAGAAGAGAGGAGTAGAAGAATTACCCCATCTTCGAACCTCTATAAAAACTTATTGTGTCATTTACATTTCAACACTTTAATTTCTCGCATCTTATTTTTTTATATCTCATTGATAAATTTGCTATTCAATTGATAATCAATCGAGTGCTAAAACCAAGTATTAAAACAAACTTAACCAAATTCAAGGGTGTTAAGTCTTCCAATAAAACATATCACGGTCAAGTTAAGTCTTTAGTCAAAACAATGAGTTATTCTATCAACGGCTCGGTCAGTCACGTTAAGTGACTAACTCTGTTGATTAACTAACTTAGTTGTCCATCAAGACTCAAATTGTGAAGTATTAACTCTCAACATTTTAAAAGGACTAAATCGAAAAGTTGGTAAGGTTTATTCAACCCCCTTCTAAACCTTACACTCACACCCTTGGGACCTACGGTGGTCAATCCGAGGAGTTTCATCAATTCTTCCTCTTCCTCAATGAATTCGGGCGTTCAAACTGTACCCTCGGCGACTTAACTTCCATTCACGCAGACGACGCCAATGTCTCGGTACACAGGAGAAACAACAATCACATCACCATCTTCATCCTCTTCCCCGTCCTTCCGCTTTCAGGGATGGACAATAGCAAACTTTTGCTTTGCTCTTCTTCTTCAAAGGCAAAGATTCGTGGCGTGGAGACACGATCCTTTCAAAGCAGGGGATTCTCTTGTCTCCGCCACTTCTTCATCCTCGCATTCATCCCACACTGGGTCTTGACCGCTCTGTGACTATCCTCAGCAGATTTGGTTGTTTCTTCAATAACTTCCGAGACCGCACTTCATCGGCCTCTCAGAGATTTTCTCCAACTAAGTGGCAGACTCAGCTATCTTCTCAAGCTCTGAGTGCTTGGTGAGTCTTCTCCTTCTCTTGGTCCTCACCGGAGGAATTTCTGTTCGGAGACATCTTCTTGATTCCTTGGCGGGGGGTCGGAGCATCTTTCTTTAATCGAGGAGCTGCTTTCTCCTTTCTCGGCAGCGATCCTCTTCTTTCGATGGTCGAGAGAAGGTATTTGGGCTTCCTTCTCCGCCTCGGCCTGCGTGTGGGCGGCGACTTGGGCAGCAGGGGAAGGTGCGTCTTTCTTCTTTGCTGCAGGGGCAACTTTCTTCTTCGCAGCTGCAGGGGCAGTTCTCTTCATTGGAGGGGAGGAAATAGCCGTATCAACGGGGTCAGCTGATTCCCCCTCACTGGTATATGCCCTCTTGGCATAGGCTCTCTTCTGGGCGTCGGACATGTTGGCTCTGACCATCTTCTTGTTTACATGGAAAGACTTTCCATGTCTAAGGAGAATGCCCTTAACCTCCATCAGATGGCCAATGACTAAGCCATAGCCAAGTGATCCTCCAAAGGATCCGTCCTCCTTGATGGATTTGTTGCCAACGTTCTGGCAGAGTCTGCTATATACAAATTATGCCCAATTGATCTTCTTTTCTTCCATGATCACAGCCATGACGATCAGCTTGGTCTTGGACAGCTGATTGAAGCTTCCAAACTTCATGTCTACACTCTTGGCAACGATATCCATCAGTTTATGATAATCGTCCTTCAGCAGCTTCTTCTCAGCTATGTAGATCACTTTCGCAGCACACTCGGGTTTGGCCACTTCCTTTCATGCAGTAGACAAGTTGACATCGGCTTCATATATCTCTGGCATGCCTTTCGACGGCAGTAAATAGTGCTCCGCAAGGTCCTTAGCAGTGATTAATATGTCCTTGCGGTGGACAGAGGACTTAATCCCTTCGTCCTGCACCTCGGCGTTAACATAGAACTGGGCAACTTCTTCAACGTATGTCATTTGATATTCTATCGTGAGAAAAGGTTTGAGTCCTGATTTCTCGATTTTGTCTGCTATTTTCTTCACAAGGGTTTCATCGGAACCCTGCTTTATCATCCCCTCAAAGTCCACAGTTGATCTTGTGTGGATTTGCTTTGCGAGTTTGGTGAAATCATGTGCTGGTGCCATTTTTAGTGAGTTTTACCGAACGAAACTTGGTAAACCGACTTGAGAACTTGTAGGGTTTTCGAGAGAGAAAAGTTTGCTTTCTTTTGCTTAGGAAGATGAACAGTTTAAGAAAAAGTGAGAGAGAGGATTGAAAATCGTATATAAGGGTTATGAAAGGACGAGTTTTTGGATTTTGAAATTTGATCAAGATCAACGGCTCAGATTTAGCACGTCACATTGCATTTAATTTCTCGCATTTAATGCGGCAACATTTATATCCAATCATATGCTTACTGTGCAGCTTTTGACTGTACCCGTCATTATTACGCTGACGTCATCCTTAAAAACATTCCCGCTCATTAAAAATGACTGCGTTTTTGTCACTTAGCTCATTAATGACTCAACTTACTCCACAAATGACTCAACTCTTCTTCTCTCTTTTTGTATAATGATTCAGCTGTCAGCTAACTCGATACAACTAGCTTTCCGATACGGCTGATTCACTTTGCTGATTCATGAAGTTTGTTCTATTTTCATCTTTTCACGTTCCATCTTTTCTCATTGAGTCTTCTGAGTGTCAACTCAGCTCAATTAACCCTAGCTCATGCTTAAGCTCTTCAAATCTTGATTCACATAAGGGTTTGGTGAATATGTCAGCTAACTGTTTATCAGGTACTGTTTATCAGTTGACATGTATTCCAAGACGATGTCTTTCTTTTCAACATGATCTCTTATAAAATGATATCTGACATCAATGTGCTTTGTTCTTGAATGCAACACAGGATTCAGAGTGATTGCAATAGCGCTTGTGTTATCACACATAATTGGAATCTCTTTTTCTTCAAATTCATAATCTCTCAGCTGTTGTCTCATCCATACGACTTGGGCACAACGACTGCCCGCAGCTATGTACTCTACTTCAGCTGTGGATGTGGCTATTGAGTTTTGTTTCTTGCTAAACCAGGAAACCAATCTGTTTCCAAGCATTTGACAAGTTCCTGAAGTACTCTTCCTGTCAACTCTACATCCAGCATAATCAGAGTGTGAGTAACCAATAAGCTTGAATCCACCTTCCTTTGGATACCATAAGCCAACTTCTTGGCATCCCTTCAAATATCTTAGGATTCTCTGTTGGGAAATTATTTTGTAGATTTTGATGAATGCCATGTAAAACTTAGAATAGGAAGTTGGCACCCCATTTTTGTTGTAAACTGCATTGTAATAGATAGGGCTGGTCGAGCTGAGTTAAGTCAGCTATGCCTAAACATGCAAGAAGACAACTGGAGACTAGAAGGAAGACTCATTGCGAGGCGGTGAGTATGGCAAAGAGGAGAAGATGGGAACTCGATCAAGGTGCGGTGAGATGCGGTGAGTAAAGTATCGATCAAGTCAACTCAAGACAGCCAAGTCTCAAGGTTGAAGTGACAAGAGTCATCAAATGATTGGAAGGTGACTCGAGTCACCTGGGGATGTTAAGAAAATGCGGTCAAGTCAAGACAAGAATCCTCGAAAGAAATCCGTTGTACGAGAATCTAGAGAATTACTTAAACAAGTAATACCTCCATATCGCCTTTCTTGAAATGCTTTCAGTTCGAGAAGCGTGCAAGAGGAATAAACTAATGGGAAGCACTCGCACTTGTGTCGAAACACCGAAAAGTCAAGAATCATTCATACGAGGAAATGGCAATTCCAAGAACTCGCAACAAGACAAGCCAACGACCACAAGTGACTTTCAAAAATAAGCCTATCTCTTCAACGGGCAGATTTTTGAAAGATCACTAAGTAATGATCAGTACAAAGTGGTTATCGGTCCAGAGACAAGTCTTGACCACGCACCGACTTGCTCCTTGGACTCGGTCTGGAGATGCCTTGGTCACACAAACGCTTCTCGTCCGACTCGGCTTCTTCACCCAGGCGGTCGCCTTGCTTCTTTGAGCTTACTTCTCAAGCTTCATGGATTTGATCACAAAGCCCTCCAATAACTTGAGATTGGTTCGACCTTGAATGTTCGTACAATACTCACTTGTGTTCGTTAGCTTATCTTTTCTAGGTCTTCAGTCTTGAGATGTAGACCTTTCCTCGTATTAAATGAATGTCCAGCTTTTCAGGTTCTGACACGAGTGCGATGCTTCCCATTGGTTTATTCCTTTTGCACGCTTCTCGGGGATCGAGCACTTTAAGACATGGCAAAGATGGAAGTATTACTTATTTAAGTAATGTTCTTGACTTTTGTGCAACGGATTCTTTTCGCTTAACTCCTCTTTTGCAAATTGTCTTTTCCCCAGGTGACTTGAGTCTATTCTTAATGATTGAAAGACTCATCTATTACTTCAACTTGTGTTTTGGCTTCTTGGGTTGACTTAACTCACTCTTCGCACAGCTGTCCTTCAGTTGTTACATCTTCAGTCGAGTCCTTGGTCTTCTATCTTGGTCATACTCAGTTGTTCTTCAAATGAGTCTTCACTTGATCTTGATTGGCGTCTTGTATTCCCAAATGATAGATGACTTGACTAAGCTCATTCAGCCCTAACTATTACAATGAGAATTACAAGGGAAAATGGGGTGCCAACATTCTAATCTAAGTTTTACATGGCATTCATCAAAATCTATAAAATAAATTTCATAACAAGATAGATCTAAATTACCCAATTAATTAACCAAGTTAAATAATACATTGTTGATTCATATCTAACCCCCTAATTAAACTTAGTATGGTAATAATATCATCTCTCGGTCTCAATTATTCCCTCAAAATAATCAAAGTTGATCAGACAATCAATTATAAAATAATGTAATTCAATCAAGAAGGCACAATCAATCAATCCATATTCATGCTTATTGTTTTTGATTATACTCATCCTAATCCTGGAACAAGAGAATTAGCTCATTGAGAAATTCATCAATCCAATTAAACAAGAGATAATAATCACAAACATTCTCATGAAGCAATTAATATCAAAATAAAATCAAACAGATAAACAAAGATGGATGAAAATTATACTTTTTCAAGTTGTAAGCAGATCCCTAAGAGAAAACTTCAAGTTGACGTGAAAGAGAGAGAAGAGGAAGAGAGAAATCCACAATCTTAGTGCTAGCTTTAATAATGGAAATCTAAGGCCTAGACTCAAAATCCTAAGAGCAATCGGAGCAAAATCAGAAGAATCATGCCAAAATCCCAACGAACGGTCAACAAACGGACAATGAATGGACAACGAACGGCCAGCGAATGGATGTTCGCCTTTTTTTTCTTCGTGAACAGCCATTCCACCTATTTTCTTTGAACTCACTTTTTCTCATGCGAACGGCCACCTAACAGTTGTTCGTCATCTGTTCATAGTATTTTTCTTTTGCTCATTCACAGACCGTTCACCAAAATATACCCTCAGCCATATTCTCGTTCAATCCTTGTTCTGTCCTGCACCTTTCACCATAAACAAATAAAACATACGAAAATAGACCCAATGATAAAACACACAAATACTCAAGCAAAAATACGAAATACACCATGAAAAACATAGAAATCAAACTAAAATAGTCAGTAAAGATACTAACAAAAAAACACAAAATAATTTCCCCCAACGTAATATTTTGCTTGTCCTCAAACAAATAATATTACAAACATATCTAACAAGTAAAAATATACCAAGTTTGAATTTAAACTAATCCATCACATCAGTCATATCCACCCTCATCCCAAACCCAAATCAATCCTTGGGTTTCATAGGAGACTCATTCAACTAAGGTTAAAAACCAATTACAATATGTTACCCTCCATGTAAAATCTCAAATCAATTTTATAAGACTTAGCCTTGTTCCTTCAATCGTAACCAATACACAATTACCAACCCAAAAACCAAAACCAATCTCTTTTTTTGTTGTAAATATTTTTTTTCTCTTTTTTTTTCCCGCCAGGACATTCCAGACATTCTTTCACTAGGTTTAAATTTTGAATTAATGTTGTAGGTCCCAAGGGGTGTGAGTGTAAGGTTTAGAGGGGGGGGTTGAATAAACCTTACCAAATTTTTCGATTTAGTCCTTTTAAAAGTTCAGAGTTGATACTACACAGCTGTGTCCTTAGTGGATCACTGCTCTATTTAACAGCAAGCAGGCCATACATCACCTTTGCAGTAGGTGTATGTGCAAGATTCCAATCTGCTCCAAAAGAAAGCCATATGACTGCATCTAAGAGAATGTAGGTCCCAAGGGGTGTGAGTGTAAGGTTTAGAAGGGGGTTGAATAAACCTTACCAACTTTTCGATTTAGTCCTTTTAAATATTCATAGTTAATACTTCACGATTGTGTCCTTGATGGACAAATAAGTTAGTTAATCGGCCAGAGTTAGTCACTCAACACTCTGATCGAGCCGTTGATAGAATAACTCAAATTGTTAAGACTGAATTAGCTCAACGTGGTTTGATTTCAGCGGAAGACTTAACACCCTTAATTATGGTTAAGCGAGAGATATAAAGCTTGATTTAGTACTTAGGAATTATCGGTTGGATAGCAAATATGTCACAGATTTAAACAAATAAGATGCGAGGAATTAAAGTCTTTGAAATGTAAAAAGACACGATAAGTTTTTATAGAGGTTCGAAGATGGGGTAATTCTTCTACTCCTCTCTTCTCCAACTCCTGGAGGAATCCACTAGGTATTGATCGATATACAAAGTGGTAACAGTCCGTATACAAGTCTTGATCACACAAATGACTTGATCCTTTGGGACTCGATCGAGACGCCTTGATCACTCACCAAGCTTCTCGTGCGACTCGCTTCTTCACAGGGGCAACTGCCTTGCTACTACTGACCACTTGCTCAAGCCCTTTGGATTTGATCACTAAGCCCTCCAAAAGCTCAAGACTTTGTTCAACCTTGAACCTTCCTACAATCCTTCGTGGAATATAGACCCCTTGATTCTTGATAATTTCCTCTTCAACTGATTGAAGTTATCTTTCCTTCACGGTGAGTGTTGGATTGATGTTCTTCGTAGTGTAGGCTTGAGGATTGAGCGTTTAATAACTTGAGAATATTTCAGGTTACAAAATATTTCTTTCTTGCTTGTATGGTTAAGGTAACCTCTGTGTAGCTTTATTACTTTTTCTCGAGTTATTCCTCAGCCTTTTATAGTGATCTTTCAAAAATCTGCTCGTTGAAGAGATAGGCTTATTTTTGAAAGTCACTTGTGGTTGTTGGCTTGTCTTGTTGCAGTCCTTGGAATTGCCATTTCCTCGTATGAATTGTTTCTTGACTTTTCGATTTCGACACGATGTAGTGCTTCCTATTGGTTTATTCCTTTTGCACGCTTCGGGGTCGAGCACTTCGAGAAAGGTAGCATGGAGATATTACTTGTTTAAGTAATTCTCTTGATTTACGTCTGGCAACGGATCTTTTTCAGATTATCTCGACTTGACCGCATTTCCTTGCTTTCCCCGGTGACTTAGAGTCGACTTCCAATCATGGATGACTCTTCCGTCACTTCAACTTGAGACTTGGCTTTTCTTGAGTTGACTTGACCGATACTCCACTCACCGCATCTCACCGCTCCTTGATAGAGTTCCGTCTTCTCTTCTTTGCCATACTCACTTGTCTTGCAATGAGAGTCTTCCTTCTAGTCTCCGGTTGTCTTCTTGCATGTTTGGGCATAGCCGACCACCCTATTTATTACAATGCGGTTTACAACAAAAATTGGGGTGCCAACTTCCTATTCTAAGTTTTACATGGCATTCATCAAAATCTAAACAATAAATTTCCCAACAATTTCCCCCTTTTGATGATGCCAAAACTTAAAACATTCAAAATGTAAATAGCAAAGATACATACTGATAGTGCATTCACATAGAATGTATGCGTAGAATCAATTCTTTTTATTGATCATAACATTCTTGTTCTTTTACACAATCAAGTTTACAAGGTGTATCGAGCAAACATTTGTCTACACAAAAAAATAAAGAATTTACACTTTATTTGGAAGACTTACATAGTATGTATTTACATAGTAAAATACATGAAGGGGTGGAGCGACAACACTTCATCTCCTTCGCCGCCTCCTTCTTTCATCTTCCTCGATTCTGTCATCTTCTCGGTCTTCTTCTCTTTTTCTCATCTCCAGCCTTCCTTCTTCTTCTTTTCATATGCTTTTCGGGCAACTTCATCTCTTCTTAATCTCTCTTGTCTTTCCTCCCATAGCGGAGTTTGTCTCTTATTTTCTTCTTCTATTCTTTTCGCATACTCGGCATTGCTTTTAGCCACTTGCAAATTGGCTACTTGGTCAAGACAGCCCAAAGATCCCTCCTTTCTTGCCGGATCTACGTACTCAATGTTTTTGGGCAGAGGCCTGAGTCCAAACCTCTTCCTCCACCACTCGCTTCTTCCTCTTCCTCTCGGGCGTGTATTGTCTTGGGGTCTTCTTTCTTTCCAAAATTGAGTGACCGGCGGAGTGACTAGCAGAGTGATCGCCGTAGTCTGTTTGCTGTCGCTTCTTCACATAACGTGAGACCCTTTTCCCAAGACAAGTCCCAAGCTTGAGCCATAGACATATTTGCAAAGTATCCTTCGAGATGCGGCGTTTTAAATTCATCAACTGATCGTGGCTCGGTCCCGACATCCGAGATGGCATAAGTGTCTCTCTCTTTGGAATGCCTCCATGTTGTTTCAAAATGTTCATAACCCGGCATCCATTCTTCCTTCCATTTCCTCCATCCCCGCGCAATCAATTGTCTTTCTCTTTTCAGCCATAGATATAGCGAGTGTTGGAGTGGCGAAGTCACGGGGAGTTTGTCTTTGCGATAATATCACCGTGACAAGACCTTGTTGGGGGTTTGTGCAATCATCAAGGTCACATCTTTCGATCCTTCCCCCTCAACGGACTTTCCTTTCTTTTGTTTTGACACTTCCTCACTTGTCTTTCCCTTCACAAATTGTTTCCTCCTTTTCAACCTTCGATCTCTTTAGCGCTTTAAAGTATTCCTCTTCCCCCTTTTTGGCATCATCAAAGGAGAGAGGAACACCTGAAACATCTTGCAAGCGGAAGTCGAGCTGCGATAGTCGAGTTACTGTCTCGAGTCCTGCTGCGGAGTATGCGGCACGAAATTCGAGCGAGTAGCGTTGGACTCTCAAAATTAGCTTCATTTCAGCCATGAGAAGGCTGAATTTTCTATCCATATTTTCTTCCGGACGCAGGAGATCACTCTTATTTTGCTCACGCAGCTGACTTTATCTCGGCAAAGTGTGAGCTTCATGCATGTGCTCAATGTGTTCTCTCAACTTCGTCTTGGCATCGCATTCTCATTTCGCCATACCAACAGACTTGTTGAACAATGTCCTGAAGTATCTAACTTGTTCCACACGCATTGTTTGTTTCTTTGTTGCCACCATTCCTTATCCCGATCGTTATGCCTCTCAATTCAAGCAGGTGAGGTTGGCATCTCTGTTGTCCGATCCGCATGTCCATAGAGGCCTGGTGCCTCTCCATCCGTTCAATTTCAGCAAATAATGCTTTGAACACCTCCCGAACTCGCTTGTTTCTTCCGCGTTGCGGTGATGGCCACGCAGTCAAAGTCATAGTCACTGAACGATGGTACCCGACGGAATGACAGAGCCGGCTCTCGTGGAAGTGTGCGAGTTCGTTCTCTCGACTCTTCAGGAGGTCGGGTACCTACAGGGAGAAAGGAAATGATTCTACAAAGGAATCATCACGGCCAATCGGGATTTGTTCAATGATGAAAGATGCGCGTGAAGTTCCTTTTGGAGTCGAACTCTTTGCGGCACTTGGGAGCCCGCACATGGACTCTGTTTTTCACTGGGGTCATTGTGAAGTGGACCCGACTTTGCCGAGCCTCACTGTCTCAACGGCCTTCGTTGGTCTCACCTGGTTTCTCCAATTGAGTGGACTGGTCCTCGGCCTTATCGAAGCGTCATCGGACGATGATGAGATTTCCATTGGTGGCTCATCATCAAAATTGAAAGTTTGACGAGTAGTCTTGAGATCATACTTGCTCGTCTTTGGAACATCCTCACCGAGTCTTTTGATCTGCATCACGGGGAATGACTCGGCTTTCTTCGTCCGCCGCCGATCCCGGAAAGGTTACATCAGATTATCCCGGGAATCATGAAGCGCACTTATCTCCTTTTCGGATGGATCAATGATAGCGGAGGGATGTTCTCTACTTGACTTCTTTACCCCGGGAAGTCTCAACCTCCCGTGGGCCTTCATTACCTCCTACGATCTCAATCGCGAGGGCCTTGGACCTCCCTTTTCGACAAAGTGTCATTTGTCTTAGGGTCTTCTCGTGGTGGAATCCATTGGAGTCTCAACCCCATGGATTACACTTTCATCGCCAGTGTGTTAACTCCCCGGGGGTTGTTCCTTCCTGTGCCTCGAATGCATCGGCGGTGTCATTAGCCTTTAGAGCGCTTGGCATCTCGGTTGAGACAGTCTCAATCGCCCGAGCTTCGTTGATGGCAACTTGTCATTCGTTTTGTGTTTGTACTTTCTCCACTTCGCCTCCTAGATTCGTTGTGAGTCATCTCGCAACATTCTCCGACCTTGCTGCGCGTGGAGGAGTTTCTCCTCGGTGCGCACCCACCGAGTGACTTGGAATGGGGTCACTCGTCTCCAAACTCCCTATTGTTTCTGCGAGCGTTCACCATTGGGGCGGTGGTAAGACACCTTCATTAGGGGTTGTCTCAACTGGGGTCCCCACTAACCCGTTTCATCGCCATTTCCCTTAATTCCTTCTTCCGAGTGAGTGGGAAGTGGTGGCAGCAACAATGGTGGCGATTTGATGCACTACTCCCATTGGATCGATTTCACCGAGTTTTGGAGGATTCTCCTGGTCCCTCCATCATACTTCTTTCTCGTGGTGCCGGTGAGAGGCGCGATCTTTGGCCTTCTCTCTTGCCTCGACTTCCTCTGCGATCTCTCCTTCTCCTTATCCTTGAAGATCTGCAGATATCTCGTTTTCTTCATCCAATCTTGAGATCACAGAGGTTAGTCCAAGAAGTTCAGCTTCATCTTCTTCTTTGATAAACTCGGGCCGTTGGAACTCGTTCCCTTGATCGACTCAATTTCCACTTCCTCCACTCACGCAGACGATTTTGGATGTCCGGGTAAGGTGGGGATAGGATCATCACATCACTATCATCTCTATCGGCTTCTTTTGTGTCTCACTTGTACATGCGAACTGTTGTGTCTTGATTTGCCTCTGTGATCGCCTTGACAGACTTAGATGTTTCATCTATAATATCCGGAGACTCTACTTCTCCAGCCCTCTCCAGTGCTCTGCTCCCGGTGAGTGGTGACTCGGCCCGGTTTCTCAAGCTCGGAGTGCTTGATGATTCTTCTTCGTCTCTCTAGTTTGTACTGTAGGGGATTTACGGTTGAGAGAGAGTTTCTTCCGAGTCTTGGGCGGCGGGGGCGTCTTTGGTGTTTTCTTCGAGGAACGGCCGTCTTGGCTTGTCGAGATCTCCTCTTTTTGACGATCGAGAGAAGGTAGTTGAGAGTCCTTCTCGACCGCCTGCTAGCTAGGGCGGGAGACACGGCCGTGAGGGCGGGTGACTCGCCGCAGGGCGGGAGCGAGTTTGACTTTCTTTCTTTGCAGGGCAGCGTCTTCTTAGCACTTGTAGGGGCAGCTTTCTTATTTGGTGGAGAGGAAACAAGCGTATCTTGAGGGTCACCGATTCCCCCTCACTCGTGTCGCTCTCTTGGCGTAGGCTCTCTTCAGTGCGCCGAGAGAGGTTTGATCTCGAACATCCTCTTGTTTACATGGAACGCCTTTCCATGTCTAAGAGGACTCCTTTCACCTCCATCACCGGCCAATCACTGGGCCATATCCTAGGGATCCTCCAAATGTACCATCTTCCTTGAAGGATTTGTTCCCTACATTCGCATAGTCTGCGTAAACAAACTCAGCCCACTTTATTTTCCTTTCTTCAATGATCGCGGCCATTCCGATCAACTTTGCTTTTGAATGATTGGTCAAAGTCGCCAAATTTGATGTCTATGCATTTGGCAACTATGTCCAACAACTTGTGATAAGCCTCCTTGGCCTCTTGTTTGCTTTGTGTAAACTATTTTATCAAAGATAGTCGGGCTTGGCTACTTCCTTCCAAGCAAAGCGGCCAGGTTTACATCACCGTTGATTTACGATGCTCCTTCCGTCGGTAGTGAGCGGTGTTCACCAAATCCTTGGCGAGAGATGGTGAGCTTATTTCCGTGAATGATGACTTTATCCCTTCATCGTGAATCTCGGCGTTCACATAGAATCGTGCGACCTCCTCCACATAGGTCATCGGATATTCCAACGCGTCGAAATGGTTTCAAAGGATGTTTCCAATTTCTCGAAATTTTCTTCACTAGGTGTCGTCGAACCCCTGTTTCACCATGCCGTCGAAATCCACGATGAGACCCGGTATGGATTTGCTTTCCTAACTTGACAAAATCATAGGTTGATGCCATTTTTCGAGATTTCACCAAGAAAACTTAGAGGTTGATTTGAAGATAGATAAGGTTTTGAGAGAGTTTTGCCTTTGCTTGAGAGAAAGTGAACGGTTTTGGTAATATGAGAGAGAGAAGAAAGAAAGCTTAAGTATGGTTTATGAAAGGGCGTGCGGGTGGTTTTGAAATATTATCGAATCAATGGCTTAGATGTTGCACGATGATTTAGCATTTAATGGCTCGTATTTAATGCGGAAGCATTTATATCCAATCATAAGCTTGGTGTGCGGCTTTTGCTGTACACGTCATAATTATCTTTGTAATTCTTAAAAACATTCCCGCTTAGTAAAACGATCGTTTTTGGCAATTTGCTCATAAATGACTCGGCTTTTTACCCTCACCGGTTTAACTCTTCTTCTCATAGTTCTCTTTGTGACTCAAAATTGTCACCGACTAAATATATTGTCTTTCGATATGGTGATTTACTTAGCTGATTTGTGAGTTCACTCTTTTTCCCTTTTTGTGTTCCATTTCTTTTCTTTGATTCTTCCGAGTGTCACCACCAATTAACCCTAACTCATGCTTGAGTTCTTCAAATCTTGACTCACATAATGGTTTTGTGAAGATGTCGGCCAATTGTTTATCGATTGAGATATTCCAAGATGATGTCCTTCTTTTCAACATGATCTCTTATGAAGTGATATCGACATCGATATGCTTTGTTCTTGAGTGCAACACAGATTTTGAATGATTGCAATTGCACTTGTGTTATCACACATGATTGGAATTTCCTTTTCTTCAACTTCATAGTCTCTCACTTTGTCTCATCCATAGGACTTGGGCCAACAATGCCTTGCCGCATGATATGTATTCTGCTTGACTATAGAGGTGGCTATTGAATTTTGCTTCTTGCTAAACCAGGAAATCACCTCGTTTCCTAGCATTTGACATGTGCCGAGGTGCTTTTCTGTCAACTCGCATCCAAAGATAGTCGTAGTCCGAATAGCCAATTAGTTTGAATCCACATTCCTTTGGATACCATAAGCCAACTTCTTGGCTTCCTTTCAAGTATCTCAAGATTCTCTTAGTCTTGTCATATGGCTCTCTTTGGAGCAGATTGAAATCTTGCACATACACCTACAAAGAAAGGTGATGTTTAGCACTTCTTCTTTGTGAGATAGAGCAATGATCCATAAGTGCTCAGTATCTTGTTTGATCTACAGCTTGCCATCCGCATCCATGTCCATTTTGGTGATGTATTCATTGGTATTTTCACGAAGACTTCTCCTCCATACCAAATTTCTTCATTAAATCTCTCGTGTATTTTGTTTGACTTATGAAGGTTCCATCCTTCATTGTTTCACTTGGAGTCCAAGGAAGAATGTCGACTCTCCCATCATGCTCATTTCAAATTTACTTTGCATGAGGTTTGAAAATTTTTCACACAGCTCTTTGTTTGTGGATCCAAAAATGATGTCATCCACATATATTTGAAACAAGCAAGATAATCTTTTTGTCTTGAATTAAAGAAAAGTGTTCTATCTACTTTTCCTTTTGTGAATCCATTCTCGGTTAGGAATTGTGACAAGGTATCATACCATGCTCTAGGTGTCTGTTTCAATCCATACGAGCTTTCTTGAGTTTGTATACCTTATCTCCAAGAGTCTTCTCGCTCAAATCCTGGAGGTTGTTCAACATACACTTCTTCTTCCAATAAACCATTTAGGAATGCACTTTTTACATCCATCGATATACAATAAAATTCTTGTGAGTCTTGCATAGGCAAGAAACATCCTTATTGCTTCCAATCTTGCTACAGGGAGCAAATGTTTCATCAAAATCTATTCCTTCTTCTTGGCAATATCCTTTGGCTACTAGTCTTGCTTTGTTTCTTACCACAGAACCTTCCTCGTTCATCTTGTTTCGAACACCCATTTAGTACCAATAACGTTTTGATGGGTGGGTCTTTGAACTAATTCCCATACTTTATTTCTTTCAAACTCGATTCACTCTTCTTGCATAGCTTGAATCCAATGTGTGTCATCCAATGCTTGTGACACATCTTTGGGCTCTATTTGCGAGATAAAGCATGTGACTATAGCTTCTTGTTGAGTTACGATCTTGTTTTGACACCTTCTCTTATATCTCCAATGACAAGTTAAGTGGATGGTCTTTCGGCCATCTTACATCCGGTTGAAGTAAGTTAGTCGGGTTCGATCGTCTAGCAGTTGTGTTGCTTTGATCGGCTCTCTCGTAATCACTTAGCGCAAATTTTCCAAATTTTTGAGATTCACTATCTCATCTTCTTCCGAGTTTACAATTCCGATTTGACTTGAAGATAGGGATTTTTCGTATGCTTGGTTGATTCAACTTATCACCGATTCTTCAATGTCTTCTCCATTAACATTTGGTTCATCGAACACCACATGAATGGATTCCTCTTGTAACCATAGTCTTTTTGTTGAGTACTCTGTAGGCTTTGCTTTCACCGAGTATCCCAAGAAGATACCTTCGTCGACTTTAGCATCAAAAGCCTTTTGATTATCTTTGCCATTGTTATGGATGAAGCATTTACATCCAAATATTCTAAAATATGCAACATTTGGTTTTCTTCCACCAAATCTCATATGGAGTCTTTGTCACCGTCTGTTTATCATGCATCTATTTTGAGTGTAGCATCTTTGTGTTTATTGCTTGACCAAAATCTTTTTGGTAACCCCGCTTGACTAACATGGTCCTTTCTTTGCTTCTTTGAGAGTTCTTCCCTTCTTTCTCGCAACTCCATTCTCATTTGTGAGTCCTTGCTGCCGATAATTCATGACCAATGCCATTTTCAATACAATACCGAGTTATTATCCCATTGACAAACTCGGTTCCTCCGTCGATCTTATTTTGATAATGGTTTGCTCTTTTCATTTTGAATTGTCTTCATTAATCGTGGCGGTTTCGTAGAGTTTCTTTCTTTTTACACATGAATATAGTCCATGTATATCTTGAGTAGTCATCTACTACCACCAAGGTATATTTCTTTCCGCTTATGCTAGCCGGTTCCACTTTGGGCCAAATAGATCCATATGTAGCAGATGTAATATTCTTGTTGAAGATGGACATGTCTTTTCTTTGAATGAAGATTTGATTTGTTTTCCTTCGACATGCATCACATATACTCTCCTTCTTGTATACTGAGTGGAAGTCCTTCCACAAGATTACTTCTTGCAAGCTTGTTAATCGTTTTGAAATTCGGGTGACTCACTTTTTGTGCCACAACCAACTTGATTCAAATTGTGCTCTTTGCTAATAGACAGTGATGGGTGTAGCGGTTGACCAATCTACTACATACATGTTCTTTTTTTCGCATCCTTGCAACACAACTTCATTCGATTCAAATCCTTGATTTGGCATATACCCATGTTAAATCCAACATTATAGCCCTTGTCACGAGTTGGTGATGCTTAGCAAATTGAAGTTGAGTCCTTCAACATATGCAACATCTGTGATTTCTAATCCATTCCTCTTGATGGATCCAATGCCTCTTATTTCACCTGGAGCTTCATTTCCTCCAAATATGTCTTTTGCTCCTTTAACTTCCTTGAATTTTGACAGATTTTTCTTGTTTCTTTGTCATGTCCGGGAATGACCACTATCCATGTACCAGTTCCTTGGCACTCACTTGTTCCTTGAACCTGCAATCAAGGAAATTAAGTTTTAGGTATTTGTCCGGGTCTGAGGGGTTAGAGTTGTAAGATGATCCAACCAACTTATAGCCAAATGATTTGACTCTAAGGGGTTGCCATCTATCAATGTCATAATCATAATTAATCTTGGCAAATTGCTTGGGGATTTTAGGTTCATACAGCTGTCTCTTTTGTCTGTATGCCTGTGTATATGTTTTAGCAATCGCCTTCTTTGGGTAATTGTGGTGTCTCTGAGTGTAGTGCCTAGGTGCATATGTGTGCTGATGAAAGCTCTTATACTTTTGGAATGGCCTTGAGTTCTGGTCTTTGCCATTTGGGCTTATATTCCATAAGTCTATGCTGATAGTTCACATCATTCCAATCAGCTTGGCTTGGATATTTTCTACCATTCCCATCATATGTATTTCTTTTATAGATTTTCTGGGGTTTTTGGTAGCTCTGTTTCTTCTTTACAGAGTATTTTCTGTTTGGAGTTTGGCTTTGAGGAACTCACTGAATCTTTTCTCACTGTTCTTTCAAAGCACTCAACTGGGTTTTTCCTTTTCCTTTATAACCAAAGCCAGTTTGCTTGTAATTGTGATTTGGGGTGAATATGTGTGCACCCTTTGGAATTTTGGATTTTTTAGACTCTTCATTGCTTGAAGATCCTTTTTCCAAAATTACTTTTGGAGTTTGACATAGCACAGAGGAATTAAATCCTAAGTCTGTCTTGTCTCCACATTCTCTTTGACTCATAATAAGATCATCCAATGATTTGGATGCCTTAGTGAATGAGGCAATAACATTTTTGAGGTCATTCTCCCTCTTTTCTATGGCAACTATTTCTGCTATTAGCTTGGCATTTTCATCCTTTAAACTTTCATTCTCATCCTATTTGACTTAGAGTGCTCGGCTCCTTAGTCACCGTGAGTTTTGCTCTTGAGTAGGTCAAGTTTTCCTCATTTAGTAGCGTGTGTGAGGATTTAATGTGTTCAAAATCTTTCATCATTTTGCCTAATGAATCATAAAGATCAGTGGGTGATGAAGTGTGTGTGTCACAGTCACTATCACTAGAATCGAGTTTGATGAGTTGAGTGTACCTCATCTTCTTGGTCGAGTTGATCTTGTTCCTTGGCCATCAAACAGTTAGGGCTTCTTCTTCGAGTCACTTGAGTAGTCACTTCACTACTCTCGACTCGGCCTATGTCTTTTGACTCGGATTTTCTCGACCAACATTGCCTTTTTCTTTTCTTGTCTTCTTTCTCTCAAGACCTTTCTTTCTTCTTCATTCCTGTATTTGTTGACTACGGGATATGGGCAATCAATGGCATAGTGACCTGGTTGTCTCAGATTCAAAGATAGATATTCAACCTTTTGATCGACTCTCTTTCCATTCTTGGATTGTCACCCTTTGATATTCAGCTTTTTGATGATCTGTTCTCTTGGTTGGCCTATCTTCCCTTGACTTGGAGGAGCCGAGTGTCTTCTCGGAAGATTCGCCCTTGCCTCTCTTGTAGTTCTTATTGAAGAACTTGTTGAACCTTTTAACCATCGTGGCTATTCCTTCGGATCAATGACTTCTTTGACCTCGCTCTCTTTCCATCCTTAACAATTAGAGCGAGTTGTTTTGGGGTACAAATGTCTCTTCCTCGATCTTTTCTTCTCGGCTCAAATTCGTAGGCTTTGAGATCCGAGAATAGTTCACGGTTGGAGGTCTTCGATAGGTCCATGGAATGTCTTAGTGCCATGACCTTGATTTCCCATTCACCGAGAGGAGACTTTTTAGGATCTTCATACACATTTCCTTCTCGTGTATATTCCTTTCCAAGTGCGATAGCTCGTTGGTGATTTCTATGAACCGAGCATTCAGATTGATCCAGGTTTTCTCTTGCGATCATTTTGAAATTCTCAAATTTTTGTACGACCACTGATAATTTATTTTCTTTGATTTGCTCGAGCCTTCACAAATCAATGTTAGTTTGTCCCGATTTCCTTAGTTGTTTTGCATGATTTGACTTTATTAAACATGGCTTTGTCCAAGGTTTTGTAAAGGATGTCCTTGGCTACATTGTCCAGGTTGTATCTTTTTCTCGTCATCATTTGTCCATTCAGTTCTTGGTTTTTCAACCATAGTGGTCTAGGGCAACATCCTCTTCACCTTCACCATTTCGACTCTTAAATGCAAATGTGTTCACCTTTAAAATTTGCAAATGGCCCATCCTCTATCACTATCCACATCTCATCATGTAATGTTTGATAGATGAGCCTCGCATACGAATTTTCCAATCATCAAATTCTTCAATTGTGAACATGGGAATTCGTGTCAAATTTGCTTCCATGATAATAAATTTTAATGATAAAAGGAGTTTTGAAAATTTAAGTACTAAAGCGGACTTTGAAAAGTTTGGAGATCTATTTCGAAACCAAATGCGGAAGGCTCAATGAACCAACCACTCGATACCAATTGTAGGTCCCAAGGGGTGTGAGTGTAAGGTTTAGAAGGGGGGGTTGAATAAACCTTACCAAATTTTTCGATTTAGTCCTATTAAAAGTTCGAGTTGATACTACATACCATGTCCTTAGTCGACAGACCAATTTAGTTAATCAAGTAGAGTTAGTCACTCAACAGACTCGATTGAGCTGTTGATAGAATAACTCAAATTAAGACCTAATTAGCTCAACTGTGGTTTGATTTCAACGGAAGACTTAACACCCTTAATTATGGTTAAGCAGAGATATAAAGCTTGATTTAGTACTTAGGAATTATCAGTTGGATAGCAAATATGTCAGCAGATTTAAACAAATAAGATGCAGGAATTAAAGTGCTGAAATGTAAAAGACACGATAAGTTTTTATAGAGGTTCGAAGATGGGGTAATTCTTCTACTCCTCTCTTCTCCAACTCCTGTAGGAATCCATTAGGTATTGATCAAGATACAAAGCGGTAATAGTCGGATACAAGTCTTGATCACACATCCGACTTGATCCTTTGGGACTCGATGCGAGACGCCTTGATCACTCACCTAGCTTCTCGTACGACTCGAACTTCTTCACAGGCACCGCTTTGCTACTACACCCACTTGCTCAAGCTCTTTGGATTTGATCACTAAGCCCTCCAAAAGCTCAAGACTTGGTTCAACCTTGAACCTTCCTACAATCCTTCGTGGAATGTAGACCCCTTGATTCTTCAGTAATTTCCTCTTCAACTGATTGAAGTTATCTTTCCTTCACAGGTGAGTGTTGGATTGATGTTCTTCGTAGTGTAGGCTTGAGGATTGAGCGTTTAATAACTTGAGAATATTTCATGTTACAAAATATTTCTTTCTTGCTTGTATGGTTAAGGTAACCTCTGTAGCCTGCGTTACTTTTTCTCGAGTTATTCCTCGCCTTTTATAGTGATCTTTCAAAAATCTGCCCATTGAAGAGATAGGCTTATTTTTTAAAGTCACTTGTGGTTGTTGGCTTCTCTTGTTGCGATCCTTGGAATTGCCATTTCCTCGTATGAATTGTTCTCCGGCTTTTCGAGTTCGACACGGTGTAGTGCTTCCCATTGGTTTATTCCTTTTGCATGCTTCGGGATCGAGCACTTGAGAAAGGTAGCATGGAGATATTACTTGTTTAAGTAATTCTCTTGATTTACGTAAACGGATCTTTTTCGATTATCTCGACTTGACCGCATTTCCTTGCTTTCCCCAGGTGACTTAGAGTCGCCTTCCAATCATGGATGACTCTTCCGTCACTTCAACTTGAGACTTGGCTTTTCTTGAGTTGACTTGATGATACTCCACTCATCATCTCACTGCTCCTTGATAGAGTTCCGTCTTCTCTTCTTTGCCATACTCGGTTGTCTTGCAATGAGTCTTCCTTCTAGTCTCCGAGTTGTCTTCTTGCATGTTTGGGCATAGCCGACTTAACTCGGCTTGACCAGCCTATTTATTACAATGCGCTTTACAACAAAAATTGGGGTGCCAACTTCCTATTCTAAGTTTTACATGGCATTCATCAAAATCTAAACAATAAATTTCCCAACAAATGTTCATAAACTCCTAGGGTGGTTTCTCCTGCCCATATTTGTACTGTCGTTTTACGTAAAGGACAAACATGGGGCTCATGATTCCTCCTAGTTGCTACGCAGCAACAAACAGAGGAGTATAACCACTATTTGTCCGTTTTTTTTGTTTTTTTTTCTTTTTTTTCCCGCAAAGCTAGCAATCTTTTGCAACAAAACAATAAACAACAGGACTCAGACGCAATCCACTTCAAAGAGACAACACACTCCATGCCCCACAACTGAAATCAACAATCAACCATGTATAGTTAGTCTATCACAAAAAACAAATCTTAATCTAGACCGTGGACTTGGGTATCAAGTTCATAACACAATATCATAGCCAAATTCAATTTATCCCTCAAATCTAGCGAACATGTCAAAATTTCAAATATCCCCCTCCCCCTCCAACACTTAATTCAAGCAATATCCACATTGTGCCGGAGAAAGGAAAAAATGAAGAAGGATAAATGAAACTGCCCTGAAATGTATGTTAATGCCGGACAACAAAGATGAGTGAAGAGAAATGCATGAGAACCTACAAAAAAAAATGTGAAGGGAACAAGATAAAAACACCCACACAAATTATTATTTTTTAAGAAAAGCAATAAAATATTTGGTTGCCTCCTAAGAAGCGCTCCTGTATCATGGTGGGTCATTAAGCAATACATCTCTCACCACATTTAAAGTATTATCCTATTGAATTTAGCTATGAATCCATTATGTTCCTACCATAAGATATTCTCAATAGTATTGACATAATCAACAATAGACTTATAATGCAAGACGCAAGCAGGATTATAGACTATATCAAAAACCAGAAACATCACAGTTTTGCCCAAGACATTCTAATTTTCTATTTTTGATATTTATCGTGGTATTAGTGGTGGCCATGAATAGTCTACTTAACATTTTATTATGATCTTTAATACTACCGTTATCCACTCTCATATCCAAGATAACAAAGTCTGCGAAAATTTTAAGACCACCTACTTTGAATAAAATATCTTCAACAATGCCTTTCGAGTACCTAAGAGATCTATCAGTAAGTTGCAGATATAATCTGGTGGACTTCGACTTCCCTAAATTTAGTTATATAAATATAGAGTAAGGCATAAGGTTAATTCTGACTTCAAGATCAAGCATACTCGCGACTTTCTTACCATTCCCAAATGAAATTTTAAGAATGAACTACCTGGATCTTGTTGTATTGGTAGTGAACTTGGGGATGGAATAGGAGGTTTGTAAGGATTATCAGTTCTATGTAAGGATGATACCCTACTTGCCTCCTTATTAGCGTTTTGTTCATGTGCATCATCCTTATTTTCTGCGTTAGCAATACCTGTTGGGTTAAGACGCGCTAGTAGAACATGTAAGCTTAATTTCATTATCATAAATATCACAAATTTCATAAACAGTGATGACTTGAGCTAGCGTTGAGTGACTAGGCAATGTGTCCTTCTTGAAGACATGTCGAGCAATATCATCAACTTGTGTAGCCAATAGGCCGACTTGAGTCTGGCCTCCAATGATTCAAACCATCTGTTATTCCTTTCTTGTGCTTGTTGACTAATTAGAATAAAAGAATTCAAGTTGTCTTATAATCCAGGTCGTGGTGGTTGTTGGGGCTGCTGAATTTGAGGAGTAAAATTTGCCCAACCAAAATTGGGTTGATTCGGTGAACTAGGATTGTATGTCTGAGATAAAGGATCATTACGAGACCTCTAGTTATATTTATGGATTGCATTAACATCAGCTTAAGAACACCATTACCAACGTTAGCCCCATAACCAAATCCACCACAAATACCGCAAGACTCGCCAAAGGGGGTGACTGGTGATTGATGTGACGCCTGGGGCTGAAGAGGGCGGGGAGTGATCACCAGTGCAAGAAGGCATAGACAAGGAGCGGCTCATGGCAAGCTTCTAGGCGGAGGGTAACATTAATGAATTGATCCCATACCCGAATAAGAGAGATTCTGAGACTGTGTAGGTATAGACTATACAGTTGAGGAGAGCTTGAAAGATTTGATGGTACTACTCATACCAACCAGATGCATCTTCTTTTCTGGTGCTCATCTCATAAAAACTCCAAAGGTAAGCGTGCTTGGCCCGAAGCAAATATTGGATGGGTGACCCCCTGAGAAGCTTCTCTCAGGGTGCACGTGAGTGAGGATAAAATGCGCCGGAAATACTCGTGTTGGCGGGCCATTACAATTGCCCCCATGTAGCCAATAGTTGTACTTGCTTAGTCATTTCCCACAGTTGCTTTATTACATCATAGCTTGAGGCTACTTCATTTACTTCAACCCATTTACTCATGGCAGTCCTTTGTTGTGAATTAATCCCCATCTTCTCCAGAAGATCAAAGATTTCTTGGGCTGTCAGCTCGCCCATATCGCCCCCAGCCGCATTATCAACAATATACTGATAGTTATGTTATAACCCATCATAGAAGAATTGATTCAATAGCTCCAATGGATAGTGATGGTGTGGGCATTGAATCAATAATCCCGTGAAGCGATACAAGCCTCATTAAAAGGCTCGTCATCGGTGTGGAAGAAAGTAGCAATTTTAGCGGACAAATCTAAAGTCGTTTGATGTGAGTAGTATACCTTCGTATAAACTTATTATACACCACCTCTCAAGTAGTTAAGGAGTTGGGAGGCATAGACATAAGCCACGTTTTAGCCCGATCTTTCGAGGGTGATGAAAACAATGCATCTGCATCAGAGTGATCTTCATTCAAATCTTGTAGAGAAAATATTTGAATGACGGTATAGAATTCACAAATGAAATTGAGAGGATCTTCATTCAGCGTCCAATAGAAATACGTCAACTGATTGAAGTGTATGGTTTGCATGTCCTAAGATAATAAGAGAGGTGGCAATCCTAATGACTAGACGTGCAAACTCTCGCATTGAAGGCTGACACGCCTCTTCGTCGTTTCTGTTCTAATTGTCACCCATCCCATGTTCGTGATCTTTTTGTTCTTCTTTAGGAACTTGGTCTTGATATTTCATGGTGCTCTCGCTACTTTTGGAAGAATCGTCTCTTATACACTTTGCTACCCGATGGATGTCGTCCACGTAAGGCACGAGATCCAATTTAATATTCATGTATCCTTGCATAAACAACACCGGAAAAACAGATCAAACGCAACATTGGAATATATTAAAAATCGTAAAATAAAATAAAAAGAGCCATAATTGAAAATTACAGAAAATAAAGACAATAATTACTACGCCTAAAGCCTTGCCCGACAACAGTGCCAAAATTTTGTTCAACAGCTAAATACTTAAATTAATCTAGCAATCCTCGCAAGAGTAAGAGATCAATTGTAGGCCGACAAGTTAACTAAAGTCGTTTCTTAAAGAAGACTTAGCCGATAAATAATTATTGTGTATCATAATTAACAGGAAAAGAAATTATAAACACTCAAATTCAATTTTTAAAAGATTTGAAAATAATTAAACGAATTACTAAAAATGAATATTCAAAACTAACAAACTAAAAATTTGGATTAAACACAAATAGAGAAACGTCTAGGGCTTAAGATTTCGTCTCCTCAAATTACCTAGTAGAATATCAGTTAATTGATCAAGCGATTAAATAATTAAGAAAATAGATATAAACTAGGCCTAGATTTGATAACCCAATCTCACCTAAGTCAAAATAGATCCAGATTACCCAATTAATTAACCAAGTTAGATAATGCATTGTTGATTCATATCTAACCCCCTAATTGAATTTGGTCAGACAATAATATCATCTCTCAATCTCAATTATTCCCTCAAAATAATCAAAAGTTGAGCAGACAATCAATTATAAAATAAAGCAATTCAACCAGGAAAGACATAGTCAATCAATCAATATTCATGTTTGTTCATTTAATCAACTATCATAACCCTAGAACAAGAGAATTAGCTCATGGAGAAATTCATCAATTCAATTAAATAAGAGAAATAATTACATTCTCATTATCAAAAGAAAAATCAAATAGATAAACAAAGGTGGAGAAGAATTATATTTTTTCAAGTTGTAAGTAGATCCCCACGAGAAAGCTTCAAGGTTGACGTAAAAGAGAGAGAGAGAGAGAAAGAGAGAGAGAGACAGAGAGAGAGAGATCCAAATCTTATTGCTAGCTATGAAAAAATTTCACAACATAAATCCTAGTTTGACAAATTTTGATAAAGAAACATAAAAAATCACAAAAATAATAATAAAGTCGAACGAACTTACCAAACAGACGAGAAACAGAAACCCAACAGAGAAAAATTAACAGCGACTGAAATAAATCAACGACGAAAACCCGACAAATATCACTTCCATTTCTATATAAAGGTACGGTTTGCGTACAACAAAAGGGGAAAAAGGTTGAAAGAAAGAGTAGAAAAGAAAATGGTGAGAAAAGAGAGGAAAACTAGACAGAGATAGAGAGATTGGTGAGAAGAGAGCCAGAGAAACCGAGAGCAAAATGAAAGCGGGAAATAAATCACAAAAAGAAGAAAAAAGATGGGACAGAGATGTCGAGTTAGGCGTGGTCCGTCTGATGGAAAACGATCCGTCTAAAGTATATGAGTTTTTGCCTAGTTTGAAATACTCTATTACAAATTATGTTTTATTTCATAATCTAATATTATCAATTTGACGCCAAGTGTATATAATTACATTTATCCATAAGAAAAACGCCAATGTATATTAATGATGTTAGTTTATATACTTGGGGTGTATTGATAAAATTTTAAATAGGGATTAAAGAATATTTGAAGTACAGAATTCTATGTACCAAATGCAATACACAATAATTGCCGGTGAAATAAACAAAACAACACAAGGAAGAACATGAAAAAAGGAGTTCAGGCCCAACTAACTAATACATAAAAAAACATTACATCCAAAATTTGGGGATCAAGGCATCAAGCGACTTCGACAGAAAACACCAAACGCTTGGGAAGCTAGTACCTTCACTATAAAGATAGCAAACGAAAAGTTCCTATGACGCTTTTACATAAGAATTTTAGCAATTGATGCACATAACAAATCTGAATGTTGGGTTTTAAATTTTTATATCGCATTTAAATTAGTGTGGTGCCAAAATTAATTTAAAGTAAAGTAAAGTAGCCCGTTGCCGCCTAGAGGAGTCATAATTCTCACCCTCCCTTTCACTGGCTATATAAAGAACCGGAATTTTCTTAACTAGCCACTATGAATAGTGGGTATTCTTTTTTATCCACCAACTTAAAAAAACTTTTTTTACCCAATTTGACCAAAATGTCCCTCCTTTAATTTGAGGATTTTAAATTTTTAAAACTTATATAATTATTGTTTTCTTTGAAAATCGTGTACACTTCCCTCGAAATACACACACCCGCATGTATCGTGCCCAAATCATGGCATATTGTGCTCATATCGTGCCAACTACTATGACATACATATCATGATATATACCGTATCATATCGTGCCCATATCATATCATATCGTGTCCATCTTGTGCCAACTCCTATGACATATACATATACAAAGAAGAAAACAATACCACATATACATAGAGAAAAATTGCACTTTTGGTCCCAAAAATGCATTTATTATCCAAAAATTAAAAGCAACAGAAAACAATTATTTGAAAAATCTGAAAAATTGTCTATTAATTTTTAAAATTATTTCAATAAAAATTAAAAATATTTGCAATTTATTAAAAAAAGTTAAAAAAATCCACAAAATTATTTTAAAGTCTAAATATTAAAATATAAAAAAACATGATAACCAGTTTGAAAAACAAAAAAAAAAAAGAATCGAAGTTACTTGAAAATAAAAAAATTAAATAAGAATTTTTTTTGAAAAAAATATACACTTTTTTTGTAAATATTTGCCATTTATTTAAAATATAAAAAAATTAGAAAATAATAAACTCAAAATTATTTTCAAAAAGTTATTTTCTTATACTAAATGATTTTATGAAAATCTGATTTTTTTCAAAAAAAAAAAAAAACTAAAACTTGTGTTAAAAATATGAAAATAAAGCAAATGTATTTTATGTGAGAAAGAAATATGACACCACCTACCTTTTGCTTTTGTATTCAAGTATCAATGGTATTTGGGTAAAAGAACCATAATAATAGATAGAAAAGATAGTTTTTTTTATCTCACATTTTTGTTCTATCAATAATGGGCATTTGAACAATTTGCTCTATAGTTCTATTTCAAGTCTCCTTTTGCTCCTTTTATTTGACTTGTTCACTAAAAGACAAGAGGCAAACAAAATATGTATTTAAAAGAGGAAAAATGTACAAATTGCACGCATGTCCACAACAAATAAATAATCCAAGAAATGATTAACCCTTGAGTTAATAAAATCCATAGCCATAAATGCCCATAGTTAGGGCTACAATCCACCGAGCCGATCTTTTGAGAGTTTGAGTTTGATTCATTTATTATCGAGTCGAACTCGAGTCTGAATTTATTGAACATAGTAATGACTCACGAACTTTAGCTTAAACGAACTTAGTAAATATTGATTACAAATTAAATTATTCTTTAATACATTAAAAAAATAAAATTATATATATATAACGCATAATATATTTTTTAAAATCTATGATTTTATTCAAACAAATAAGTTTATTTAAATATTTTTATATTTATCATAAGTACGCGTATAAAAATTAAAATTAAATTCAAATTATTAGTTTAATTTATACGAGCTTACTAACTGGCTCACTAATGAGCCCGTTCATGAGCTAACGAACCGAATATCTTTAAATTTGAATTTGGTTCATTTATTTTAATTAACGAGCCTCGCTAAACGAACTCAAAAGAGCTTTTATCGAGTTGAGCTTCGAATAGCTTTCGAGCGGCTTGTTTCATTTATTGCCTTACCCCTAGTCTCGAGTTTTGAAAATTAGTATTTGGCATTTAAATATCTCTAAGCAAAACTATTGGGAAGCATTTAAATAGTTGAAGGATCTAATTTAAGGTTTGTTCTAGACACAGTATTAATGAAGGGGTTAAAACATTTTATATTTGTGGGATACTTTTTTAAAAAAATATAAGCAACTATAAAATGTGAAAAAACGGAGAGAGGGGTGGTCCCAATGGTGATTTCTCTTGACTTAATTATAAAAATTTACCACTAATTTGTTTATTGAACTATGTTCTTTATTATTTAAAGGAGGATGAGTGTATGGCCACAACCTCAATTTCAATTCGTCAAATAAAATTGAAGTCTCTCTACCATGAAATGTAGTAACAATTAAAAAAATTGAATTTTAGAAAATACAATTAAACCTCTATAAACTAATAATCTTGAGACTGCCAAAATCTATTAATTTAGTGACATATTAAATAATCAATAAATTAATCTATTAACTTATAGAAATGTGGCTTCAAGAAAAAGCAAATTGATTATAAATAATTGTCATGCTCATCTAAAAATTATAGGAGGATCGCGAAATATTGAATTATTTGTTTTAGGGAAAATGAGAAATTTCATCCTGTAAGTTGGCCTATTTTGAGATTCGATCCTTTATCTTGGCAGGTTTGTGGTTCAGTCGTAAAAATTTATATTGAATTGGATATTTAGTCCTATATGTTTACATCTTTAGCTTTATGGTCCTGTAAGTTACATCTTTAATTTATGGCTTTCCATGTCTCAAGGCAATCCCCTTTATCTCTATAAGATGGCCAATCACCAGGCCATACCCCAAAGAGCATCCAAACGTCCGATCCTCCTTGATGATCTTGTTGATCACATTCTCAAAATACTACCAAGACAAACTCAAATTTCGGCTTTTTATCTTCTTCTCTTCCAAGATCGCACCATCACCACCACTTTGTTCGAGACATCCGTTAAAGCTTCCGAACTTCATGTTGACACATTTGGACACAATCTACATCAGCTTATGGTAATCATCCTTTATCAAATCCTTCTTGGTCAGATAAACGACGCCTTCGCACCGACTCCAGGCTTGGCAACTTCCTTCCAAGCAGCAGCTAAGTTCACATCTTTCTCAGCAATCTCCTTCTGCCCTTGAGTAGAAAGTTTGCAATGTTCAAAAAAGTCGATGCTGATCTTGATCTCCTTGCCATGGACATATGAGCGAATCTCATCATCATGAACTTCAAAGATTGACATAAAACATGGCAACTTCCTCTAAATACGTATGCGAAAAACTCCATCGTGAGAAAATCCTTGGACCAGTTTCTCGAGTTTCTCAAAGAATCTTATTCACTAGGGCTTCATCAAAGACTGTTTGAAGATCCCCTTGAAGTCTACTATAGATCCGTGGATATTCTCGGAAATCTTGACAAAGTCGTACGTAGCTTCCATATTCGTAGAGAATAACCTAGGTGAAAGAAGCGAAAAATCTTGATTTTGAAAGTTAGGGTTTTGCATTTGCACAGAGAGAAAATTCTTTTGCTTGTTGAATACGAGAGAGTTTTTGGGAGGAGAGAGAAAAATATGTTTGGCTTATATTGACTTGAAAGGACGGTTTACGAATTTGAAAATTTTGATCAAAATCGACAATGTCAGATTTAACCTTTGAAAACGATTAATTTCCCGCATTAAATACATCAAGATTTATATCCAATCATAGGCTAAACGTGCGACTTTTGTTCGACATCATAATTACACCGACGTAATCCTTAATAACATTCCCGGTCGCATAAAACGACTGCGTTTTGTCACTTAGCTTATAAATAACTCAGCTAATGTCCAAAAGTGACTTAACTTTGCTTCTCTCTTCACATTAGATCATTCAGCTGTCAGCTAACTCGATACAGTTGATTTACTGTCTTGGATTTTTCACTTGGCTGAAAGGTGAAACTTTTTATTTTTCTCTCTCTTTTTGTCTCTGTGATCGAGTCTTCTGAGTATCCTAACTCAGCTCAATTAGTCCTAGCTCATTCTTAAGCTCTTCAAATCTCGATTCACATAAGGGCTTTGTGAATATGTCAGCTAACTGCTTATCAGTTAAGATGTATTCCAAAATGATGTCTTTCTTTTCAACATGATGTCTTATAAAATGATATCTGACATTAATGTTCTTTGTTCTTGAGTGCAACACTGGATTCTGAGTGATTGCAATTGCACTAGTATTATCACACATAATTATAATTTCTCTTTCTTCTACATCATAGTCTCTCAGTTGTTGTCTCATCTAGAGAACTTGGGCACAACACCTGTCTGCTGATAAGTATTCTGTTTCAACTTTGGACGTAGCTATTGAATTTTGTTTCTTGCTGAACCAAGAAACCAATCTATTTCCAAGTATTTGACAAGTACCTGATGTACTCTTCCTGTCCACTCTATATCCAGCATAACCTGAGTCGGAGTAGCATACTAGCTTGAATCCTCCTTCCTCTGGATACCATAATCCAACTTCTTGGCATCCCTTCAAATGCCTTAGGATTCTCTTAGTTGCAGTCATGTGACTCTCTTTTGGTATAGATTGAAATCTATCACATACACCTACAACAAATATGATGTCTGGCCTGCTTGCTATTGAATAGAGCAATGGTCCAATAAGGGCTCTATATCTAGTTTGATCAATAGCATTGCCATCTGCATCCATATCCATCTTGACTAATGTGTTCATAGGAATCTTCACTGATGACTTTTCTTCCATACCAAATTTCTTCATTAAATCTCTGGTATACTTGGTTTGACTTATGAAGGTTCCATCCTTCAATTACTTGACTTGGAGTCCTAAGAAGAAAGTCAGCTCTCCCATTGTGCTCATTTCAAATTTGCCTTGCATGAGGTTTGAAAACTTGTCACGCACCTGTTTGTTTGTGGATCCAAAGATGATATCATCCACATATATTTGAACAATCAATATACTCTCTCCATCTGAATTCTCAAGAGTGTTCTATCAACTTTTTCTTTGCTAAAACCATTGTCAATTAGAAACTGAGACATTGTGTCATACCATGCTCTTCGTGCTTGTTTCAATCCATACAATGCCTTATTGAGCTTGTATACCTTATCTCTAATAGTTTTCTGCTCAAAACCTGGAGGTTGTTCAACATAGACTTCTTCTTCTAACAGTCCATTTAGAAATGCACTTTTCACATCCATTTGATATACAGTGAAGTTCTTATGAGCAGCATAAGCAAGAAACATCCTTATTGCTTCCAATATGGCAACAGGAGCAAAAGTTTCATCAAAATCTATACCTTCCTCTTGGCAATAACCTTGGCTACCAATCTTGCTTTATTTCTGACAACAGATCCTTCCTCATTCATCTTATTTCTGAATACCCACTTACTACCAATAACATTTTTTTTGGGTTGGTCTTTGAACTAATTTCCATACTTTGTTTCTCTCAAACTGATTAAGCTCTTCTTGTATAACATTAATCTAATGTGTGTCTTCCAATGATTGAGACACATCTTTAGGCTCTATTTGGGAATTAAAACAAGTGAACATAACTTCATGGTGTGCTCTGGATCCTGGTTCTTATTCCATCTCGAACATATCCAATGATTAACTCGTGGATGGTCTCTCACCGATCTCACATATGGTTGAGTAAATCAACTGGATTCAAAGCCTTGCAGCTAAGTGGTCTTGAATGCTTTCTTCATCATCATTCAATCGCAGACCTTCCACTGTTTTGAGATTCACTATCTTATCATCTTCAGGGGTTGAGTGCTCTCACATCCGCTTCAACGAAATGACTCTTCTACATAGTTGCCTCGATTCTCGCTTCTCAACTAACTCGTCAAACGTATTCTCCATTTACATTTGGCTCATCAAACACCACATGGATAGACTCTTCTCGTGACCATAGTCCTCTTATTTAGCACTCTATAGGCTTTACTCTCAAATTTAGTATCCCAAGAGAATGCCTTCATCAACTTTAGCATCAAAAGCCTTCAAATTATCCTTGCCATTGTTGTGGATGAAACACTTACATCCAAATATCTTGAAATATCCAACATTTGGCTTTCTCCTTATCCAAATCTCATAGGGAGTCTTGATTAATTGCCTATTTATCATGCATCTATTATGAGTATAGCATGTTGTGTTTATAGCTTTAGCCCAAAATCTCTTAGGCAATCCAAATTTTCAAACTAACATTGTTCTTGCAGCTTCCTTGAGAGTTATGTTCCTTCTTTCAGCTATTCATTTCTGCTGTGGAGTTCTAGCAGTTGATAACTCATGAGCAATACTATTTTCAACACAATACTGGGTAATAATCCCAATGACAAACTCAGTTCCCCTATCAGATCTTATATTTATAATGGTTTGACTCTTCTCATTTTGAACTCTTCTCATCAGCTAAGGCACTTTCTGCAGTGTTTCCTTCTTTTTACACATGAAGATAGTCCATGTATATGTTGAATAATCAACCACCACCACTAAGGTGTATTTCTTTTCACTGATGCTAGCTGGCTCAACAGGACCAAATAAGTCCATATGCAATAGATGCATTATCCTTGTTGAAGAAGGACTTTGCTTATCCTTCAATGATGATTTGATTTGCTTTCCCATCTGGTATGCATCACACATACTATCTTTCTTGAATACTGAGTCAGGCAATTCTTCCACAAGATGACTCCTTGCAACCTTATTGATTGTCTTGAAATTCAGGTGACTTAGCTTGTTGTGCCACAGCCAGCTGGATTCGGTTGTACTCTTTGCTAGCGGACATGTGCTTGGTGTAGCAGTTGACCAATCCACTACATACATGTTCTTCTGCCTAGTTCCTTGTAGCATAATCTCATTTGATTCAACATCCTTGATCTGGCATACTCCCATGTTGAATCCCACATTCTAGCTTTTGTCACATAGTTGGCTGATGCTTAGCAGGTTGAAGTTGAGACCTTCGACATTTGCAACATATGTGATCTTCAGTCCATTTTCCTTGATGGATCATGTGCCTTTTATTTCCCCTGGAGCTTCATTTCCTCCAAATATGACTTTTGCACCTTTGATCTCCTTGAATTTTGACATATTTCTTTTATTCCCTGTCATTTGTCTGGAACAACCATTATCCATATACCAGGTTCTTTAGCACTCAGCTGTTCCTTAACTTGCATTCAAGGAAATTAGTTTTTAGGTTCCCACACTTGCCTAGGTCCTGGGTTAGTGCTATAAGATGCTCCAACCAGCGCATATCCAGATGATCTAACTCTAAGAGGTTGCCATCTATCGCCCATAATCATATTGCACATTAGCAAATTGATTGGGGATTTAGGATCATACAACTATCTCTTTTATCTGTATGCCTGTGTGTTTGTTTTAGCAACTGCTTTCTTGGGGTAATAGTGGAATTTCTGGATGTTGTGCCTGGGTGCATGTGTGTGCTGATAATAGCTCTTTTGCCTTGGGAATGACCTTTGCTGAGGTTGAGGTCTTTGCCATTTTGGTTTGTACCCCATAGGTCTTTGCTGATATTTCACATGGTTATTCCAATCAGTTTGGTTAGGATAATTTCTACCACTCCCATCATATGTATTTCTTTGCTGAAATCTCTGGGGCTTTTGGTAGCTCTGCTTGGCTTTTACAGAGTATTTTCTGTTGGGAGTCGACTTTTCTAAATTTCTTTTCAAATTTGTTCTCTCAAAGATACTCTTCCTCGGTTTCTTTCCTTTTCCCTTATATCCAAGGCCAATATGATTGTGATTGTGTTTTTGTGTGGTTGTTGGTGCAACGTATGGTGTTCTGGGCTTTTGGATTCCCTCATTGCTTGGTATCCTTTTCTCCAAAATCACTCTCGGAGTTTGACTATGCATAAAGGAATTGAATCTTATGTCTGTCTTATCTCCACACTCTTTTTGACTCATTATAAGTTCATCCAATGATTTGGATGCTTTTGTGAATGAGGAAATCACATTTTTAAGATCTTTTTCTCTTTTTTCAGTAGCAGCTAACTCTGCTAAGATTTTGGCATTTTCAGCCTTCAGCTTAGTGTTCTCATCAGCTATGTGACTTAGAGTACTCAACTCTTTAGTCAGCTGTGAGTTTTGGCTTTTAAGCTGGTTGTTTTCCTCATTTAAAAGTGTGTGTGAGGTTTTAATGTGCTCAAAATCTTTCATCATTTTGCCTAATGAATCATAAAGATCTGTTGGTGATGAAGTGTGTGTATCACAATCACTATCACTTGAATCAGAATGAGATAAGTTAGAATGTACCTCATCTTCTTGATCTTGTTCTTTAGCCATGAGGTGATCAAAGCTTCTTCCTCAATATCACTTGAGTAGTCGGTTCTTATAAGGCAGAAGTTTACTTGGGAGATGCAAGGCAACACTTTTACCTACCCATTGAGGTTATTGAAGAATGGGGTTGTGATTTAATATTTGGAGAGATCAAGTTGAAATCTTGGACCCCTATTGAGTTAGATTATGATAAGATGAAATTCACACACCTTGAATGAGAAAAGGGTAAAGATTTAGGCTATTACATCCCTTGCTAATTGTCAGTTCATTCCAGGTCCTTAACTTTATAAAATGTTACATATGGATTTGGTGGATCAAATTGAGGAAGTGTTTGTACTTACAATCCAGGATGAAAACCAAGAAGCTAACCCAGACTTATTATCCTTACTCTCCAAATTTGAAGTGGTTTTTGAGGTACCAAAAGGTTACCCCCTAGTAGAGCGGTGGAACATCATATTATACTCAAACTAGTGTGCCCAAGAGCTAATACCCTTATAGAGCTTCACACCACCAAAGGATGAGATAGAAAGAACAAATGAAATAGCTTTTGGAATCGGGGTTATTCAACGCAAAAAAGCCCATTTGCTTCCCAAATGTTGTTGGTCAAGAAGAAAGATGTTACATGGAGATCATGTGTGGATTATAGGTATTTGAATGCTTTGATAGTTAAGCTTGACTATCCTATTCCTACCATTGATGAGCTACTTTCATGAGTTACAAGGGTCAAGATACTTCTCTAAAATTGATCTCGTGTCCGTTATTTTTAGATTTTAGTGAATCCTAAACATAGGTTCCTCACATATTTCAGTACTCACAATGGCCATTATGAGTTCTTGGTTATGCCATTTGGGTTATGTAATACCCTGATCACATTTCAATCATTAATGAATCAGGTGTTTAGTGATTGTTTAAGGAAGCATACATTGGTGTTTTTTGATGATATATTGTTGTATAGCACCACCTGGAAGGATCATCTTTGGCATTTGGAGAACTGCCATTATTGAACAAGAATTCCCTATTTGCAAAGAGAAGTAAATGTCATTTTTGGCAAACTCATATTGAGAATCTGGGTAACATTATTTCTGAGAAAGGTGTGTCTACTGATCCTCAGAAAATTGAGTGTATGGTGCAGTGGCCTGTGCCTACAACCCTGAAGCAATTAAGGGATTTTCTTGGACTGACAGGCTACTATATGAGGTTTATTCAAGGATATGGCATGCTATGTAAACCTCTAACTAGTTTGATTAAAAAAGACAGGTTTGTTTGGAATCTAGAAGCTGAGAAAGGTTTCCGTAAATTAAAGGAAGCTATGATTACAACTCCTATATTAGCCCTACCTATCTTTTCCCAACCCTTCATAATGGAGGCAGATGCAAGTGGTTTTGGGGTAGGGGCTGTTCTCATGCAAAATGGCAGACACATTGCTTACATGAGCAAAACATTGTGCCCTATAAACCTGGCATTATATATCTATGAAAGAAAGTTTTTGGTGTGCTAATGGCTCATCCCGAGGTGGAAATAATTTCTACAGGGCACAAATTCATTATAAGGATGAACAACAGGCCCTCAAATACCTGTTGGTTCATAAGATCATCACTCCCGCGCAAAAAAAAAAAAGTGGATCACTAAACTATTGGGACTGGATTATGGGATTTAGTATAAAATGGTGCAGAAAACAGAGCAGGGGATGTACTCTCCAGAGTAGGGGAATTGGGTGAAACATACCAAGCCATTACTACTATAACACCCACCTGGGTGCAACAGGCCCTTTACTATGAGGGAGATCCTTTCTTTACAAAAATCATCACGGCCAATAGCTTAGACCCCTCTACTTATCCAGATTTTGTTGTGACAGGGGGAATAGTCAGATATAAGGGAAGGTTAGTTGTGGGAAAAGATGACCAATTGAGGAGGTCAATTCTCACTACAATGCATTATTCAGCTTATGGTGGACATTCAGGGATTAATGGGATCTATATGAGGTTGAAAGGGGTATTTTATTGGCCCAACATGAAATCCAATGTGATGGTACATGCTTGTGATGTTTGTCAAAGATACAAGCCAGACCATGATTCCTATCCAGGCTTGTTATCGCCTTTGCCTATTCCTAATAAGGCATGTACAAATATCTCCATGGACTTTGTGGAAGGATGTCCATCGTCATGGGGAAAGAATGTAAACTTGGTAGTCATTGATAGATTTGTATGGCCATTTTCTAGCCCTATCCCCCCTTTTACTGTTCAGGGAATCGATAAACTGTTTCTAGACCATATTTATAAGCTTCGTGGGCTACCAGTTAGCATTGTTATAGATCGAGATAAAAAATTTACAAGTTCATTTTGGAAAGAGTTGTTCAAGCTAATGGGGGTTAGTTTGCACATGTCTTCAGCTTATCATTCTCGGACTGATGGGCAAAACTGAGCATTTAATTCAATGTTTGGAAACCTATCTGAGATGTACGGTCCATTATAACCCAAAATAGTGGTTAAAGTGGCTCTCCCTAGCATAATATTTGTATAATACCAACTACCATTCCATCCTCAAACTTACACCATTTCTAGATTTATACGAGTATTCACCTCCTCTACTATCTATTAGGCCCTATATTGATTCTAACAGTGGGGAAGCTAAAGATCTGGTCCGACAAAGATGGCAAATAATTCTAGACCTTAAAAAACATTACAGCAAGCTTAGAATCACATGAAGACTTATGTAGACACCTCAAGAACTGAAAGAAAATACGAAGTTGGAGATTGGGTTTACCTCAAACTATAGCCTTTTCGTCCGAATTCTGTCCAAATTCGAAAGAACTTGAAGCTGTCACCCAAATATTTTAGACCCTAAACTATTTTAGAAAAGATAGGTGAGGTGGCTTACAAGTTAGACCTGCCCATGGGCTCAAAGATACACCAAAGTTTTCATGTTTCTTTTTGAAAAAGACCATAGGGAATCAACACGTACCTTCTCAAGATATACCGTTGATGGATGTCGATGAACTTCTCAAAATTGAACTAAAGAAGGTGTTAGATCGGCGTGTAGTGAAGCGGGGTAAGGATGAATTTCAACATATTTTAGTCAAAAAGTGGTGACTCACCGAATAAATCTTCGTGGGAAGATCTCAAATACATCCTCAAGAAATTTTTGAATTTCGATCTGTGGGGATAAGGATATGATTCACGCGGGGGTATTATTGTGAAGTCATTCTTGCTCCAAGGGACGGGGAATTGAGCTAGCCGTGCCTTCGAACCCGTTGGGAGCAGAAAGGTAGTCAGATGATTGGAAATTTATTCCAATCGAAAATTCTTCCGAAATTTTCTATTTCAATCAATGAACCAACTGGTTGCAGACATGGATAAGGAAGATGGAATGGTGAAAATGCAGTCTTGGTGGGAGGATGAGAGATTTGGATGGAAGATGAACGAAGACAATTGGAGAGTATGTAGATGTTGATCAGTTGCCACGTGTATTCATCAAGGCCGTTGGAAGTGGAACGGATATTGCAGATTAGAGTGATATGTGTTACTTTCTTATTAGCTAGAGTAATTATTTTCTATTTCATATATTTTAAATTAGCATGTGGTCCAAAAAAGAGAATTGGTTTAAGATGCAAATTGACATATGGAATACGATAAAACTATTATCAAAATTATATCTCTCTCTAATTCTCCTTCTTCCTCTATTTCTCAATTCTTTGCATATTATTTACAGAGTTTGATTTCAATACATACTCAATACAATATTGGGAAATTATTAAAAATAACAAAACTCAACAATTGGTATCAATAGAGCCAGTCATCGTCTGATATGGCTGATGGAATACTCTTGAAGGATCTACAAGAAGCACAAAAATGGATTGATCAAATCCTCCAAACTGGAGCTTTGAAAAGAGAGGCCACAAAGTTAAAGTTACAAGAACAGATATCTGGAATTAATTCAGAAATGCAGGAACAATTATTGGGTATGAATGGTAAATTTGATCACCTTACCAACACATTAGCTGCAATCCAATTGCAACTCCTCAATATGCATAAAGGAAAAGGCCAGGCGGATGAGGAATCCATATAGGGTGAGCCATTTCCAAGCAGTGTGAGTGAAGGTACTAAGTTGAGAAATCAAAACTCTCCCAGAAATAGGATGCTTACTGAGCCACCAGGTATGCAGGTCATTAGCCCCTTGCCCAAGATCGATTTTCCTAGGTTTGATGGGTCTCACCCTAGGTCTTAGATTTTAAAATGTAACGGGTGTTTTAAATTAATACCAATTATTCCAGATCATCAAAGGTTATTTTAGCCTCAATGCATTTTGAGGGGAAGGAAACACAGTGGTTTCAGAATTTTAAGGTTAAACACTATGAACTATCTTGGCAACAATTCATTGAAGTCATTTCAACTAGGTTTGAGGAGTTGAAGTAGGCAAAACTCATTGCAGAATTTAATAAATTGAAACACACTGGTTTTTATCATGATTATGTTGAGAGGTTTGAGGAGCTGAAAGTACGCATGTTGGTGCTTAACAAGGGAGCTTACTCAGAAGAGTATTTTATTGCAAGCTTTGCAAGTGGGCTCACTGAGGAGCTGCAGGCTTTAATTAACATGTTGAAGCTTATTTCTTTGCTCAAACCATTGAACCGGGAAGGAAACAACTTATTACATTGGAAGCTATTATCAGGAAGATTAAAGGGCCTCCTAGAACCTTTACATATCAGTACTAGAACACAAAGAAATCAGAAACCATTCCAATTTCAAACATAAAAGCACACCACCCATTCAGAATAAAAAAACTTTAAAACTATTGACTGCTTCTGAGATGGCAGCAAGGAGAGACAATGGACTTTATTATAATTGTGATGAGTAACTCACCTATGTCCATATGTGTAAAAACAGGATTACTTACATGATCATGACCGAAGAAGAAGAGCTAGCTTACTTGCAAGATTTTTACTCTAACACAGATACCTATGATATTGCACAGAAAACTATGGATGAAGTCTAGATGACTTTGAGTGCTATTGCACGAGAGCATGGTATAACTACCATGAGACTATTTGGGCAATGTGGAGAACACATATTGCATATTCGGATAGATTCTGGGAGTACCTCGCTTTATTCAGAGAACACAACCAAGAGATTGGGATGCCAATTAACTCGAGCTAAACCAATATTGGTAAAGGTGGCTAATGGTCATAGGTAGTCAGTTCTTATAAGGGAGAGAAGTTTACTTGGGAGATGCAAGGCAACACTTTTACCTACCCATTGAGGTTATTGAAGAATGAGGGTTGTGATTTAATATTGGGAGGAGACTGGTTGAAATCTTGCACCCCTGTTGAGTTAGGTTATGATAAGATGACATTCACTGTCACCTTGAATGAGAAAAGGGTAAAGATTTAGGCTATTACATCCCTTGTTGATTGTCACTTCATTTCAGGTCCATCACTTTATAAAATGTTGCATATGGATTTGGAGGATCAGATTGAGGAACAAACAATCCAGGATGAAAACCAAGAAGCTAACCCAGACTTATTATTCTTACCCTCCAAATTTGAAGTGGTTTTTGAGGTACGAAAAGGTTACCCCCTAGTAGAGGGGTAGAACATCATATTATACTCAAACCTGATAGTGTGCCCAAGCACCAATACCCTTACACATGACCTTCACACCACCATAAGGATGAGATAGAAAGAATTGTGAAATAGCTTTTGGAATCAAGGGTTATTCAACACAGTCAAAGCCCATTTGCTTCCCAATGTTGTTGGTCAAGAAGAAAAATGCTACATGGAGATCATGTGTGGATTATAGGTATTTGAATGCTTTGACAATTAAGCATGACTATCCTATTCCGGCTATTGATGAGCTACTTCATGAGTTACATGGGACAAGATACTTTTCTAAAATTGACCTTAGGTCTGGTTATTTTCAAATTTTATTGAATCCTGAATAAAGGTTCCTCAATTCGTTCAGTACTCACAATGGCCATTATAAGTTCTTGGTAATATCCTTTTTAAGGAAGCATACATCAGTGCTTTTTGATGATATATTGGTGTATAGAACCACCGGGAGGATCATTTTTGGCATTTGGAGAATGTCTTCGTTATTACTTAAGGAGAATTCCATATTTTCAAAGAGAAGTAAATGTCATTTTTGGCAAACTCATATTAAGTATCTGGGTCACATTATTACTAAGGAAGGTGTGTCTATTAATCCTCAGAAAATTGAGTGCATGTAGTGGCCTGTGCCTACAACCTCAAGCAATTAAAGGGTTTTCTTGGACTGGACAAAGCTACTAAATGAGGTTTATTCAAGGATATGGCATGCTAAGTAAACCTCTAATGGTTTTCTTAAAATAGACAGGTTTGTTTGGAATCTAGAAGTTCGTAAAGCTTACATTAAGTTGAAGGAAGCTACGACATACGTATGTCATGTAATCGCCCTACCTAATTTTTCCCAACCCTTCATAATGGAGACAAATGCAAGTGGTTTTCGGGTAGGGGTTGTTCTCATGCAAAATTGTACACACATTGCTTACATGAGCAAAACATTCTCCCCTAGAAACCAGACATTATATATCCAGAGGTGGAAATAATTTCTACAGGGGCACAAATTCATTATAAGGACCGATCAACAGGCCCTCAAATACCTGTTGGTTCAAAGGGTCATCACTCCCGTGCAAAAGAAGTGGATCACTAAACTATTGAGACTAAATTATGAGATTTAGTATGAAAAGGGTGCAGAAAATAGAGCAGCAGATGCACTCTCCAGAGTAGGGGAATTGGGTGAAACATGGCTGAAACACTGTCGCCTCCAGTTTTACTTTATTGTCTCCCCTTCTTGGTTTCTATCTCCATCACTACTCTCGCCTCTAGTTCTCACCAAGACTGAAACACTGTCTATGGATAACCTAATAACACATGACCAATATAATTTCATGAAACATAAAATGCATCAGACAATAAAGTAAAACTTACTTGCATTGCTGTATTCCACAAGTTTTGAGTTCATGTACATGGATAGTCTACAGAACCTGTAGCCGAGCTATGATACCACTCTGTGACGCCCACCCCTACTACTATATTACTAAGCAATATAAAACGTGAAATTTGACAATGTAAACCATATATACATGTACATTTTTTTTTCTCCTGTGACATTTTAACAACAAACAAGCAAGATCACTTTACTTGTAAGAAAATGACAACCCATATCCACAAGCAAAGAGGTAACAAACCCTGTTATTAAACACAACAGACATACATCTGACCAAACACATAACCCATATCACCCAGTTATTTACATGTACATATTTACATAAGAGTTTTCAAAAGAGGGTACAACCCTAATCCAAAATATAATACAGGACCAAAAAGAGAAAGTGACCCATCAACATAGCCCAACAGGTCGTCATCCATATCCATGATCCTCAAAACTTGAAGGAATTCCAAAGATCGCACAAGAAGCCAAAAGCTCAGGCATTCCTATGCTCACCTGCAATGCATGAACTACATGAGCTAAAGCTCAAAAGTAAAAATCATGCATGTCCAAAGAATGATGATGCTTTTCCAACATGTAAAGCTAAAATGTAAAATCCATGAATCAAAATACTTTTCAAAATTATTTTCTTTCATTTGGGCCCCGACCCAACTATTATGCTACGGAAAAGAGCTCGCACACAACAATAATCAAATGGCCAATAATATCAAAAGATGGATCTCGTGTGGACCATCCTCCCACGGCCCACCAAAGAGTCCCTACTTGCATCCCGTGTGTCCGCCAAGAAGTATCCCACCACGCAGGGCCACACATAGGTACTCACAGATGGACCATCCTCCTGTGACCCACCAAGAGCCCATCTCCTATCTAGCTCTGTGTTCACCAGGAAGTATCCCAGCTGCTATAGCTAAACATATATAATAAGCATGCCCAGTGTGCCTCGGTGAACTAGCAGTGGTCAAAAAACAACCATTTTCTTCCAGAAAATATTTTCGTGCATGCGAAACATCCTCTTGTAATATGCATGAACATGCAAATGCTGTGAATGGCATGTTTCATGGCTCACCAAGCACCATATTGCAATATCATACAAGCCAACTATGCAACATATAATATCCACGCATATTCAACAAGATACCATAGTCACATATAATACAATCAATTCAATCAATTCACCCAGTTACCTTTAGCAAAATGTCATGGCATCCCACACGTAAAACATCTCCTGTTATCTACCATGCAGCTTCCAGTATGTTGAGTCTTGCACCGAGGGCAAAAAGGTAGTGCTATAGGTGTCTTGCCCTGATCAGCTCTTTGACGCTTATTTTGTTCCCATTGTTGTTGTCCTTGGCGTGGATGAAAGTTAGGTCTCTGTTGATGCTGAACTTGGAAAACTCTCTTCTTTGGGCTTCTAACCCATCTCTGTCCCTATACCTGTTTGAATTGACGTCTAGCCTCTTGGGCACGAAAAATCCTTAATTCAGCTTGTTCGCCGCCACCGCCAAGTGCTCTCTCAAAGAACTTTGTGAATATGTTATTCCCAATTCTGCCATGCCGACATCTCTATACAATTCTGGCCTCAGTCCTTCAAGGAATCTTTCAACTTTTAGTGCGTCAGTACTAACCATATGAGTGGCAAACCTGGACAATTTTTCAAATTTACGAATATAGTCCCCGACCGTCATAGTTTCCTGACGTAGTTGTATGAACTCGTTCATCTTCAGCACACGAACAGGAGTCGTGAAGTATTTGTTTCTGAATAGTTCTTTAAATCTTTCCCAGGTCATTGTCATAACATCTTCTATGCTTCTCATCGTATCCCACCAATGTCCCGCACTTCCACGAAGCGTAAACGAGGCACACATTACTTTTTCTTCTTCTGGGACCCTACTGTGTTGAAACATGTTATCTAAAGTCCTTAGCCAGTCTTCTGCAGCTGTAGGATCTACTGCATCTTCAAAGGTTGGTGGATTTAGCTTTCGGAACCTTTTCCCCACTATCTCGATTTGATCCGCCCTTTGGTGTGGTTGATTCATTTCTGCTCTTTGTTCTCCAGCTATATCTCTCTGATGGATGAGTTGTTGAATTTGTTCAGACTGTCGCTGGATGAGCTCCGTGAGTCGATTTATGACATTATCTCGATCACCTATTAGTATAGGTGTCTCCCCTCCTTGGTTTCTATCCCCACCACTACTCGCCTAGTTCTCACCATGACTGAAACACTGTTTAAGGATAACCTAATAACACATGGCCAATATAATTTCATGAAACATAAAATGCATAAGATAATAAAGTAAAACTTACTGGCATTGCTGTATCTTTCTACTTTTAGTGCGTCAGTACTAACCATATGAGTGGCAAACCTGGACAATTCTTCAAATTTAAGAATATAGTCCCCGACCGTCATAGTTCCCTGACGTAGTTGTATGAATTCGTTCATCTTCAGCACACGAACATGAGCCGTGAAGTATTTGTTTCTGAATAGTTCTTTAAATCTTTCCCAGGTCATTGTCATAACATCTTCTATGCTTCTCATCGTATCCCACCAATGTCCCGTACTTCCATGAAGCATAAACGAGGCACACATTACTTTTTCTTCTTCTGGGACCCTACTGTATTGAAACATGTTATCTAAAGTCCTCGGCCTTCTTACTGCAAAAGTAGGATCTACCGCATCTTCAAAGGTTGGTGGATTTAGCTTTTAACCTTTCCTTACTATCTCGATTTGATCCGCCCTTTGGTGTGGTTGATTCATTTCTACTCTTTGTTCTCCAGCTATATCTCTCTGATGGATAAGTTGTTGATTTTGTTCAGACTGTCGCTGGATGAGCTCCGTGAGTCGATTTATGACATTATCTCAATCACCTATTGGTATAGGTGTCTCCCCTCCTTGGTTTCTATCTCTATCACTACTCTCGCCTCTAGTTCTCACCAAGACTGAAACACTGTCTATGGATAACCTAATAACACATGGCCAATATAATTTCATGAAACATAAAATGCATCAGACAATAAAGTAAAACTTACTGGCATTGTTGTATTCCACAAGTTTTGAGTTCATGTACATAGATAGTCTACAGAACATGTAGCCGGGCTATGATACCACTCTGTGATGCCCACCCCTACTACTATATTACTAAGCAATATAAAACGTGAAATTTGACAATGTAAACCCTATATACCTGTACATTTTTTTCTCCTGTGACATTTTAACAACAAACAAGCAAGATCACTTTACTTGTAAGAAAATGACAACCCATATCCACAAGCAAAGAGGTAACAAACCCTGTTATTAAACACAACAGACATCCATCTGACCAAACACATAACCCACATCACCCAGTTATTTACATGTACATATTTACATAAGAGTTTTCAAAAGAGGGTACAACCCTAATCCAAAATATAATACAGGACCAAAAAGAGAGAGTGACCCATCAACATAGCCCAACAGGTTGTCATCCATATCCATGATCCTCAAAACCTGAAGGAACTCCAAGATCGCACGATAAGCCAAAAGCTCAGGCATTCTTATGCTCACCTGCAATGCATGAACTACATGAGCTAAAGCTCAGCAAGTAAAAATCATGCATGTCCAAAGAATGATGATGCTTTTCCAACATGTAAAGCTAAAATGTAAAATCCATGAATCAAAATACTTTTCAAAATTATTTTCTTTCATTTGGGCCCCTGACCCAACTACTATGCGCCGGAAAATAGCTCTGCACACAGCAATAATCAAATGGCCAATAATATCGCATGGATCTACGTGTGGACCATCCTCCCGCGGACCAAGTCCCCTACTTGCATCCCTTGTGTCGCCAAGAAGTATCCCACCACGCAGGGCCACACATAGGTACTCACAGATGGATCATCCTCCTGTGACCCACCAAAAGCCCATCTCCTATCTAGCTCTGTGTTCACCAGGAAGTATCCCAGCTGCTATACTTAAACATATATCATAAGCACGCCCAGCGTGCCTCAGTGCACTAGCAGTGGTCAACAAACAACCATTTTCTTCCAGAAAAATATTTTCGTGCATGCGAAACATCCTTTTGTAATATGCATGAACATGCAAATGCTGTGAATGGCATGTTTCATAGCTCACCAAGCATCATATTGCAATATCATACAAGCCAATTATGCAACATATAATATCCACGCATATTCAACAAGATACCATAGTCACATATAATACAATCAATTCAAACAATACTATGTTCATGTATTACAATTGCAGATGGATTTTTACTTACCTTAAACTGATTGGGTTTTACTTAGAAGTTTGTTAACCGCGACTTCAGAACCTTAGATGCAAACTATCTGAAATGATACTGGATATTAAATATTCAATCAATAAAAGGACTTGACATAATCTAATAAAAGGACCTTGACGTTAATTTCATTTAATTACCCATTAAATTATAATCTTATGATCAAAAACTAGATCCAAACTATTAAGCACCTCAGTTCCTCAATTTTAATTTATTTGAACATTATTCATTTTGTTAGGGCGTTAATTTTCGCCCAGGTAATTTCCTAAAGTAAAAGATTGGATTTTGATTTGTTTTGCCTTTCTAGACTTATGGTAAGATTGAGTTGTAAATAGATTAGGAAAGATTTCATATTGATATGGTATAGATATATTAGGACTCTTTGATATTTATCTTGTTTCCTAACATATGTGATATACTTGTCATATATTTGGATATACCTTCTTTCCATGTTTATTATGACTCTTGAAGGGTTTGGACGCCTATATAAAGAGAAGAGGACGTCCATAATCAATACACAAGAAATATACCAGAGATACAAGAGTCTTGAGAGAGTTAAGAGTCATACAAGCACAAGGAGTCTCGCTGTCCTGGATGTGAACTCGAATGTGACTACATCTTAGATCACATTCAGCTCTGCAGCTTGTGTTTGTTAGCTTTTCATCCATTGTTTTTGTATTGTGATTAACGAAATCCATACATGTCTATTGTTGGATGAGTTGAATTACATAGATTAGATATACTCTAGATAGGAGTTTTTCGTTGAATTTACGCTAGTTGGATTTGAGTATTTTTGTATAACTAATCAAACCGATTTTACTAGTGGAAAGTTTTGTCATATTGGCACTTCTACAAGCTTGTTGGCTTGTAGACAATTTTTACTTCGTGTGTCTCTTTATTATTTTCGAAATTCCGCTGCATGTGATTGTGAATGTGACCACATCTCCAATCACATCTTTACTCTGCAAATTTTTTGTTAAATATCTGTGCTTAAATTCTTTCAATTGGCATCAAGAGCCTACACTTGACGACACTAAGTGTTGATCCTGTATGTTTGTTAGCATGGAAATTCCTAGTGTCCCTACTTTTCGTCCCTCAGTTGAAAATCAGAAAAAGTTTGATAAAAAAGCTATTGATTCTGTTAGATGTAGGGTTTGTTCTGGATATGGTCATTATGTTGAAAAGTGTGCAAATGTTTTAGTGAAAAAGGGAATGAGTTTGAGTGTCACCTTAAGTGACAATGAGAACGCTGTCCAGAAAGAAGATCACAAGGTTCTGACCACTTTGGTCAAAGATCGAAAGTCTCTCCAAATAAATCCTTCAGGTGTTGCCAGAGGTGTGGCTCGAGATGTGATCACACCTTCTCCGATCACATCTGAGGTCATATCTGAAGAACATGATTTCTTATCTGTCTCTAACCTTTTTTGTTTCAATTCTACCTCTATTCCAAATGATGTTGAACAGGATGACGATTCAGATGGTGAAAGTTTGGAAGAAACGTACACGAAGTTGTATAAAGATTGGCTGAAGAGGATTAAAGTGAATGAAATCGTCAAGAAAGAGAAGGATCGACTCAAGAAGGAAAATGCTGAACAGAAAGAAAGTAATTATGAGGCTAGAGGTTGCCCTTACTAAGAAGGATCTTGACTTCGAAAAGGTAAATTCTAAACTTGAAGATTCTCTTGAAACCATTAAGAAGTTTAATTCTGGGAAAGCAAAACTGGATGATATACTTTCTTTGGGTAGTGATAATAAAACTGGTCTTGGTTATTAAACTCCTGTGTTTGTTAAGGCTAAAGAAAATGGAGAATCATCAGATTTCTCCAACAATAAAAAGAGTTTTGCACAGAAGTCTAAACCTCGTAAACGCCACTTTATTTGTCGCTATTGTCATGCTCCTGGACACAATAGGCCATTTTGTTACAAAATGAAATCAGATTTGGTGAACAGAAATTTTGCATGTCAGATGTCATCCGAAATGTTACGACATCCTCGTAATCACATTTCAAAATTTTCCAAATCTGTCTGGGTTAAGAAATCTGATGTTAAATGTCATGTTATCTACACTTCTTTGAGATCTAACATTGTAGGATCTTGGTACTTTGATAGCGGGTGTTCACGATACATGACAGGTACTTTGGAATATTTGACTGACTATGAGAAGCATGATGGTGGTAATGTGACTTATAGAGGTGGAGGTAAAGGAAAAATTGTTGGAAATGGGACTTTGAATGTTCATGGCCTACCTAGGCTACGGAATGTATTGCATGTGGATGGTCTAAATGCTAATCTCTTTAGTATTAGCCAATTGTGTGATGATAATCTCTATGTTAAATTCAACAAAAATTCTTGTGAGGTTTTTAATGAAGCTAACACGTGTATTCTTGCTGGTTTAAGAACATCTGATAACTGCTATCAGTTTGTTAATAAAAAATTGTGTCACACTGCACACACAGATGAATCTGATTTATGGCACCAAAAATTAGGTCATCTAAGTTTTACGAAAATGAGGGATCTTGTAAAATTTGAGGCTGTTCGTGGTTTTCCGAAATTTTGCATGAAGAATGCTAATGTGTGTGGAAGTTGTCAAAAAGATAAACAAAGAAGAGTGCCACACCAAATGTTACCACATTTCAATACCACACAGTGTTTTGAATTGCTTCATATGGACATTATGGGTCCAGTTGAAGTTGAAAGTATTGGTGGAAGGAACTATTTTTTTTGTGATTGTTGATGATTTTTCACATTTTACTTGGACCTATTTTTTACGTGAGAAATCTGAAACATTTGAAGTATTTAGAAGTTGGCATAGAAGAGTTGTTAATCTGTATATAAAGCTAACAGCTTGTTAGAATTAGGTCGGACCATGGTAAAGAATTTGCGAACTCTTCTTTCTCGTCTTTTTGTGATAGAAAAAGAATTTTTCATGAATTTTTCGTACCTAAAACTCCACAACATAATGGAGTGGCAGAGAGAAAAAATCGTACATTGCATGAGACATCCCGTGTCATGTTGAGTTCTAAAAGACTTTCAAAAGGTTTTTGGGCGGAAGCTCTTAATACTGCATGTCATATTGCCAATCGTGTGTATTTGAGGCCTGGAAGTTTGATGACCCCTTATGAAATTCTTATGGGAAAGAAACCTAACCTCAAATATTTTCATGTTTTTGGGTGTGTGTGCTATGTTCTTAATGATCGTGATAATCTTGGTAAATTTGATTCCAAGAGTGACAAGTGTCTTTTTCTAGGCTACACTTCGAATAGTCATGCCTATCGAGTTTATAATCTTCGTACTAAGATGATCATGGAATCTGTAAATATTGTCTTCGATGATCTCTTAGATATTGCAGGAAAGAGTGAAGAAGATAATGTTGTGGATCTGCTCGAGTTTGTTGAGACAAATTTCAAATAAAAATGTAAGCACAGATGTAATCGAGAATGTGATCAAGCCCCATCCACGGTGTCTCAAATGTAGAAACAAATGTGACGGCATCCGAGCCCACATCCGTGTCTATTGCGGTGACTCGGACTGGATTACGATCTAAACTAGTTGAAACAAACTTGGAAGGACATGATTTAATCACCAATGAAAGACGAGATCCCCCAAGCAGAATTCAAAAGAATCATCCAATCTCTCAAGTCATAGGTGATGTATCTGAAGGCATAAGAACTAGAAGGAAAGAAAGGGTAAACTATCGAGATATGGTAAGACTAGTGTGTTTGTCTTCTACTTGTTCAATGGTAAGAACTTCTTGTTGTGTCACTTTTTCTGAGCCTAAAAATGTGCTTGATGCTTTGAAAGATGATTTTCGGAATAATGCTTTGAATGACGATTTTGATCGATTCAATAGAAAAGAAAATGATTTTTGTTGTGATATTTTAACCATTTATTGTGATAATATGAGTGCGATTGATATTTCAAAAAATCCTGTCCATCACTCTCGTATTAAACCCATAGATATCAGACATCACTTTATTCGAGATTTAGTTGAGAAAAATATAATTCGAATTGAGTATATTGCTACTGAAAATCAGCTTGCAGACATCTTCACCAAGGCTTTGGATTTTGAGAGATTCTCCAATCTAAGGAAGTCTCTCGGTTTGTGTGTTCTCTGAAATGTTACACGAGATGTCACAACATTGCACATCACATCCGCTGTGACATCCAAATCTGCATCTCTTCTCCTCTCCTCTATTTCTTTTTAATTTTTTTAGACATCCCTGCATTATAAGCTCATCATGCATATCTGCAAAGTGGATTGATGGTTCGAACTAGTCACATATATTGTCAACCTTGGAAAACTGGTGTGAGTTGATCTCTCCAATTAAAAAAAAATGATATTTCCCCAGTAGCTGAGTTGTGAATAAAGTCTTGATCATGCTTGGAGGCCTTCTAGGAAAAAGCTACCAACCCATTGTGTGAAGCTATTCCTTGTGACCAATTTCTTCAAGCGTATTGCTATCTAAAAAGGCATGATCATGTGAAAAAGAGCTACCTTTGGCATTTGAGTGAAAGCTCCCTGTTGGTTAACTCCCTCATGAGACTCGGAAAAATTGAAGAAAACTCGAAAATTTTGATAAAGCTGGGATTTTGGATTGCGATTCATTGAATCAGCTAGTACATGTGTGACTCAAAATGGGACGACATTTGAACCTATATCCATTGCTGCAGCACTTTTCACCTCTTGTGTGCGATTTTTTTTGCTGCATTAGGCATATTAGGTTTTGCATGTCCTGGTGATATTGGATACTTTGCTGAGATTTGGTTTCCATATATAATCTGAGAGTAATATTTTTCTCTTTCCCGAAATCTTGAAAATATTGATGGATAATAATTGGTGGGTTATACACGGTTTGAAGGACTTGGAAGATTTGAATAGATTTTGCTCCTAATTATCTATATCTTTGGTTAAGAGTGTCATTGATTTGTAGGATTCTATTTTATGGAAAATTTTGATTTTTGGGAATCCTATTTTATGGAAAATCTTGATTCGATGTTTATCTTCCAAAATTCTCAGAGTCTTATGATCCTTTATTCTCCTCAATTTTTTGCATATGAAATGAACTTTTACGTGTCCACGTGGGGGGGGAGCATACATGATTCTTACCTATGTTTTCTGGACAAAAAGGGGGAGAAAAGGGTTGATTGTGATGCTTTCGATTTAGGGGGGGTTTTCTGGATATTTGATATTTGATTGAGTAATGGATTTTTCTTTGCTTAAGAAATGTGATCTGAAATGTGATCGCATTTGTTTCAGTATTTTTACTCAAAGATGATATTTAGGGGGAGTTGTTTTTTTTTGAGGGGAGTTTGTTTGTTTTGTGCTTGATAAGTGTTTTGTCGAGGCAAAAAGGGAGAGATTGTTAGGGCGTTAATTTTCGCCCAAGTAATTTCCTAAAATAAAAGATTGGATTTTGATTTGTTTTGCCTTTATAGACTTATGGTAAGATTGAGTTGTAAATAGATTAGGAAAGATTTCATATTGATATGGTATAGATATATTAGGACTCTTTGATATTTATCTTGTTTCCTAACATAAGTGATATACTTGTCATATATTTGTATATACCTTCTTTCCATGTTTATTAGGACTCTTGAAGGGTTTGGACGCCTATATAAAGAGAAGAGGACGTCCATAATCAATACACAAGAAATATATCAGAGATACAAGAGTCTTGAGAGAGTTAAGAGTCATACAAGCACAAGGAGTCTCGCTGTCCTGGATGTGATCTCGAATGTGACTACATCTTAGATCACATTCAGCTCTGCAGCTTGTGTTTGTTAGCTTTTCATCCATTGTTTTTGTATTATGATTAACGAAATCCATACATGTCTATTGTTGGATGAGTTGAATTACATAGATTAGATATACTGTAGATAGGAGTTTTTCGTTGAATTTCTGCTAGTTGGATTTGAGTATTTTTGTATAACAGAATCAAACTGATTTTACTAGTGGAATGTTGTGCCATATTGGCACGTCTACAAGCTTGTTGGCTTGTAGACAATTTTTACTTCGTGTGTCTCTTTATTATATTCGAAATTCCGCTGCATGTGATTGTGAATGTGACCACATCTCCAATCACATCTTTACTCTGCAAAATTTTTGTTAAATATCCGTGCTTAAATTCTTTCACATTTGATGCATTTTAACGTGTACATTAAATCAAACCCTACTTACGTAAAATTTCGTTCTAGTATAACAAGTACTTAAACTCAATTTTTGTAGTCTCAACCAAATAGGTCATATACTAGTTTGATTAAATTTAACATATAGCTTCTACTCTAATTAAAGGTCTCCGAAATTCAATATCCAACCCTTTCAACTATAGAATTCCCGTTTAAATACCATTTTGTTTTTGTATTTTATTTATATTCATAAATTGGATTGAAAAGAGGGAAATAAATCATTTGAATAGCAGTAAAAGTACTTACCATGCTAGTCCGATATTACCAAGCGTCCTCTTCCCTTTTTGCTCATTTTCTTTTCTTTCTTTTCTTTTTTTTTGTGCCTATTATTTCTTCTTACTTTCCTCTTTTCTTCCTATTCTCTTTCTAGTGCTTTCTTTTCTCCTTCGTATTGTCTATCCGATTCTTTATCCGATTCTTTTATAACTATTATTATTGTTATTATTATTTTAATAAAACTATTAATCTGAAATAATATATCATCTTACTATTAGGTTCTCGATCATATATTAAGTTAATCCATCCAATTTATTTGTTCACATTTTCGGTTCCCGATACACACATTGTTGCCACCTTTCATTCCTAAATTTACCACGTGTAATCTTGCAACTTGTTGAATAGCTACCACGTGTAACTTAATAGCTCAAAGGCTTCTAATAGTCCGACAACCAAATATCATATAAGGATTCGAAAAATGTGAAATTTATGATGCCATATAAAATGATATAAACGATGAAAATACCAATGCCATGTATGCAACAATAAACAGCATATAATGCATGAACTATATTGGCCTAGTGAGTCGTGAGAGGCTCGGGTATTACAGAATGTAACCTTGGTAGTCATTGATAGATTTGTATGGCCATTTTCTAGCCCTATCCCATCCTTTTACTACTTAGGGAATTGATAACTGTTTCAAGATCACATTTGCAAGCTTCATGGTTACCAGTTAGCATTGTTACAGACTGAGTTAAAAAATTTACAATTTCATTTTGTAAAGAGTTGTTCAATCTAATGGGGGTTAGTTTGCACATGTCTTCACCTTATCATCCTTAGATTGATGGGCAAGCTGAGCATTTAAATCAATATTTGGAAACCTATCTAAGTTGTACGGTCCATAATAACCCTAAAAAGTGGTTAAAGTGGCTCTCCCTAGCAGAATATTGGTATAATACCAACTACCATTCCAGCCTCAAACTTACACTATTTCTAGCTCTATACGGGTATTCACCTCCTCTACTATCTATTAGGCTCTATGTTAATTATAACAGTGAGGAAGCTAAAGATCTGGTCCAACAAAGACGACAAATAATTCTAGACCTTAAGGATTATTTACAGCAAGCTCAGAATCCCATGAAGACTTATGCAGACACCTCAAGAACTGAAAGAAAATTCGAAGTTTGAGACAGGGTTTACCTCAAGCTACAGCCTTTCCGTCAGAATTCCGTCCAAATTCGAAAGAACTTGAAGCTGTCACCTAAATATTTTGGACCCTAAACCATTTTAGAAAGGATAGGTGAGGTGGCTTACAAGTTGAACTTGTCGTGGGCTCAAAGATACATCCAGTTTTTCATGTTTCTTTTTGAAAAAAACCATAGGGAATCAGCACGTACCTTCTCAAGATTTATCGTTGATGGATATGGATGGACTTCTAAAAATTGAACTAGTGGAGGTGTTAGATCGGCGTTTAGTGAAGCGGGGTGAGGATGAATTTCAATAGATGTAGACAGGTGGGTTGACTGCAGCTGGAACAAATCTTTGTGGGAAGATCTCAAATACATCCTCAAGAAATTTTCGAACTTCGATCCTCGGGGATAAGGATCTCGATTCGCGGGGGTATTGTTGTGAACCAACCGGTAGCAGACATGGATAAGGAAGATGGAATGGGGAAAATTGTAGTCTTGGTGGGAAGAAGAGAGATTTGGATGGAAGGTGAAACGAAGACAATTGGAGAGTATGGAGATGTTGATCAGTTGCCACGTGTATTGATTAATGCCATTGGAAGTGGAAAGGATATTGCAGATTAGAGTGACATCTGTTACTTTCTTATTAGCTAGAGTAATAAATTCTACTACAGATATTTTAAATTAGCATGTGGTCCCAGAAAAGGATTTGGTTTAAGATGCACATGGGACGTATGGAATACAGATAAAAATGTTATCAAAATTCTATCTCGCTCTACTTCTCCTTCTTCCTCCATTTCTCAGTTCTTTGCATATTATTTACAGAGTTTGATTTCAATACATACTCCATACAATATTGGAAAATTATTAAAAATAACAAAACTCAAGACACAACCCCCGGGGCCCTCTAACGTTTGCGCGTCTGTGCAGGTAAGTTCCCAGTCAAAGGATTTTCTAGCTCTCGGAGAAGAAGACTTGAAGACTTCCCCCTCGTAAAGAAGGATTTCAATTATTCTCATGTTACTTTGTTACCCTTAATAATACTTAGTAAACAAATTTTTAATACAAATAAATTAGTTTCAAATTCGATATTTTTATAATATGTTAAAAAGGTGATTGGTTGTGCTAATTATTCAGCTGAGGTGGAAAAATTAAAGCGGGTTGACTGTTGAGCTCGACCATGTCCCCCAATCTTGGATAAGGCCATGACCCTGCGATTAGCTTTTGATGTAAAGAGTCCAATTAATATCTTATATTTGGTTGGAATAACATGCACAAATCATGGTCTTGGTTCTTTTTCAGTATCTCACTTTAATCTTTTTCAGTAAAGTTGTCATAAGACAAACTCTAAAACATAAAAACTGCAATCAACCTATTTATGCATATATAAATTTCGTATTTTCTTTTTCTTTTGTCAAGTTAAGGTGGCATCGATTTTATCCATTAATTCTAGATTTTGCATCTATTTCATTCTCTAAGATGCAGAGGAAAACTACTTTAGTGAGTGCTTGTGTTTTGTTTTATAATATAGACTGTGTTTGGATTTTTGGATTTTATTAATGATTTGAAAATAAATATTCTAAGTTGTACTTCAAAATAAAATATGATCATATAAATATGAGTATAATCATTAGAAGTATTTATATGTATTCATTAGAAGTTAGTGGTATGTTTTTCCTTTTCTAATTCTCGAATTCAAACAACGTCTAAAATTCACTATACTTGGTTTGGATATTGAATTTTGTTGTACGGTAAAATCATAATTATATTTATTTTATTTAATTATATCATTATTTAATTATTCACTTAGGAATATTCATTATTGGGTCTAACATCACAATCGATTGACCCATGGGCCAAACCATTATTCAAGAAACCGTGGGCTCGTTCACTATTTATAGCCCACAAGGCTTACAATGACCCAAGCAGCCCACAAACTACACTAGCTCATTCAACTCATCAACCTAGGTATAAAAAGGTCTCTCGTTATTTGTAAGTATTCAATATTAATTATTCTCAATTGATGCCCTTTGCTCAAGAATTATTCTTCTACACGTGTTGACTTGAGCGTCGGAGCAGAGACGAAGTGCAAGTCATGTGCAAATACTTATATGCATGTATATTATTTTATTCTTAATTTGTCAACATACAAAAATATGCCCCCTTCCTAAATCAATTAATTTGTCTTTCATATAATTGAAGTTGTTTTGCATACAGAAACTGTATTCCTTCCTTAATTAATTAAATTCTCCGACATATAAATGGAAGTTGTTTTGTAATATCCAATATTCTCTTTATTTATTTATTTTTTTTTATTTTTTCTTTTATTATTGTTGATATTCTTGTAATTCAATATATCACATAACCAAGTTTTTGGAGTTTGAAGTTTCAATCAAGAATTATGTGTTTCGAGTTTGGAGTTTCAATTCAATATCACAAATTAACTATTTGGAAATTGGAACTTGAAGCCTGAAAGTATGTAATATCTTGTTCCTTTTAATAAACTGTTTAGTTTTTATATTCGTTTTATTATTTGTTTGTTTGTTTCTTTACCTAATCATGAATCATGATTTAAATTTAGTATAAACAAAATGTTGAATTTTTTTGTCCATAGATCTTAAAATTAGAATTATATATTCATTATTGACGACAATATACCAATCTTGAAAGAATAAAATGATCATCTTAAAGTTTTTATATTGGTGAACTCATTGTTCTACTGAATTGGAATTAGAAGAATTTTATATTAATCATTTTTTTTTGTCTAACTGTAAATTCTTTTTGTTCATTTTTTATAAGTGATATCTTCAAAAAATAAAAACTCTTGGTTGCTAAAGTTCATAATTTTTCTTATAGGTTCACTATGAGTAGCAAGAAAATTGATTCTTACTTTAAGAAGCCGTGTTCTCAAGATAGTTTCAGTCGTCCTATTCATGATACTTTAACTACCAATTTGGATAATCTTGTTTCTGGAGAATCTAATATTTAAGAAAATCAAGTTTCTAGTCCAAAGTCTACTCCATCAAAGATTCGAAAAATTGATCAAAATTACATTGGCCCTCAAATTGAGCGAGATCCTGGATTACGTAAATCCATATGAGATTATCAAGTAAACGAAAGAGATGAAATTCGATGTGCATATCGAATTGTTGGTCCTTTCAAGGTATCCCAGAAAGTTCCCCAAATATATTGATAAGCATGTAGAAGGTTTTTACCTTATTGGTTTAAGTTATTTCCTGATTGGTTGGAAAATCCCCCTTCAAAAATTGCAGCTTATTGCCTTCCACGTTTTCTTTTTGTCAAACCGACTGCGCATTTTGTGGCAAATGCATTTACCATTGATGGATTTCAATCTTGGAAAAAGTGAATGATGGTAAAAATTATGCTTTTCTAATTCATGTATGAAATAGTCCTAATTCTTCACACAAAAGAGCTTTGAAATATTTCCAAGATTTGATGAACCCATTGCAAAATATTGAGAAGATAATAGATAAACAATCATCGGAGTTGGTTGCAACGAATCTTTTGAGACTCAAAGTTTCGATAGATGTTGCAAAGTAATGTGCATTTCAAGGTATTGCCTTTAGAGCCAGTAATGAATGTCCGAACTCGTGTAATCGTGGTAACTTTATTGAAATTATAAAACACACATCTTCTTACAACAATGAGGTGAGCTCAAAATGCTACTCAAAATGCTTCATATACTTCTTCTCAAATCCGAAAGGAGATTTTATCACTATATGCTAGTAGAATACGAAGATTCATCAGGGAAGAAATTAGTAGTGCCAAATATTGCCTTATTATGGATGAATCTCGAGATGAGTCAAAAAGGGAACAAAAGGCAATTATCTTAAGGTTTGTTGACAAAGAAGATTTTATTCGAGAAAGGTTCTTTGACATTATTCATGCAAATGATACTAAAGCTTCTACTTTGAAAAGGGAAATGTGTGGTGTTCTTTCTTGTAATAATCTTGATATACAAAACATTCGAGGACAGGGTTATGATGGTGCTAGTAATGTGCGAGGAGAGTGGAATAGTTTACAAGATCTCATTTTAAATGAGTGTCGATATGCATATTATGTCCACTGTTTTGCTCATCGACTTCAATTAATATTAGTAATCACAGCTAAAAGTATTATACCTATTGAGAGTTTGTTTTCACACTTAACTATTATTATGAATTTGTTGGATTCTTCTTCAAAAGGCATGATCAACTGCAAAATGCTCATTCTACCTGGATTGAAGAACTGGTCTCAAGTAACGACCTGGAAACTAGAAGGGGTTAAAATTAAATTGGGAATGTGCAACATCCTAGGGATACACGGTGGGGCTCTCACTTGAGCTCTCTTCTTAGCATACTAAATATGTTTGATTCTATTCTTCTTGTTTTAAGGGAGATAATCAATTACAAGGGTAGTTCATCTTCCAGAGCAACAGCTGATGAAGCTTATGATATAATGACATCATTCGAATTTGTGTTTGTTTTGCAATTTATGATTGATCAGTTACTTGAAATGACATATGGTCTTTGTGGAATTTTACAGTGCAAGTACCAGGATATTCTGAATGCAATGAATGCAATTGCGAACACAAAAGAAGTCATTTAGAAATTTAGAGAAAATTGATGGGAAAAGTTATTTGATAAGGTTAAAAGTTTTTGTAAGAAACATGAGATAGATGTCTGTGACATGGGTGCTCCACGCCGATCAAGTAGAGGTGTACATCATTAAAGAAAATCATATTACTTTACAGCATCATTATCGAATTGATATATTCACTAGCACCATTGGTTCTACATTACAAGAGATGAATTATCGATTTGATGAAAATGCAGTTGAATGCTTAGACTCGGCACAGTGTTAAATCCAAAAATGAACACAAATCATTCAATATTGATGATATTTGCAGACTTATTGAGAAGTTTTTTCCTAATGATTTCTCTAGTCAAGATAAGTTGTGGATAATGTATCAGCTGGAGCTTTTTGATATTGAGAGAAAATGAAGAAGGCTAGAGTGTCGTTGGAGAAGAAACCAGAAAGAAAGCTTCGCGTTGGCAAGTTCACACTTTTGCGCCAATGGAAGAGTCCCAAGTTATTTGTGCCAGCTAAGCTTAAGGATGGCAACGGGGCGGGTTTGGGACGGGTCTGGCCAAACCCGAGACCCGCCCCGCGAAGGAAAATACAAACCCGGGACCCACCACGTCTCGCCCCACATTAGACCCAGGACCCGGCGGGTTGAACCCACCGGACCTGCTTGAATGTTTTTTAATTAATTTACGTCACTCAGGTTCACTCACGCTTAGATCAGTAACTCACCTTGCCAAATTAGTGACTCCTCACTGTTTAAACATAATGATCTATATAATGTATTTTCTATTTATTTTAATTTACAATAAAAAATTATAATTCATATTTAAAGCTCAAGAAACTTGACATTGAAAAAATTATTGAGACATCAAACAGGTGGCGCCCCACTGAATTTAATTGATTTATCAAGCTTTTATTATTCAAGCCTTTTCAAATATTTTGCAATTAACATGAATTTTTTAAGAATCACAAAGCTCAATATTACAGTTAATTTTACTTCTTTACTTCATAATTTAGAAATAAACCAAGGATCAGCCGAAAATTTATGAAACTGTTAAAGTCTTAAGTACAATCCATTTTTTTTGCAACCGAAATTGTTCAAAACAAAGATAAATTAACTAATACTAGTCTATTACATATTAAAATATTTGAAAATTTTAAATTATAATTGATCATGTCAACTTACAAATGACCACAACAAATTAACTAAGTGTCTCAGTTGCACATCCATCATAATCATCTTCTTCCTTATCAAGCATTGTAGGACATGTCGATGCACCACCATTACTTGAACAAGTACCTACCCAAAAACAATTATGTAAATTTCTTATATCATTAATAGTATCTTTGTAGAATATAATGATGAAAGACAATACAAAATTTTCAGTTTTACCTTTCACCTCACTCCACAACCAACGACGAGAACACATCAATGCTTCCAAAGTAGTTGAATTAAGCCTACTACGATGAGGACTAACCAACCTTCCGCTACAACTAAAAGCAGATTCGGATGCAACGATTGAAACCAGAATATCTAAGGTTTCCCTGCTATATTCTCAAATTGGGATATTTAACTCCATTTCTCTTCCACCAATAGAGAATATCAAAATTTGGAGTTCTTGGCAAAACAGTTTCTTCTAAATACATATCCAACTCCGAAGTTAGGGGCACTGAAGTAATAGGATTTTAACTTGCCACAAATTGGTCATACATCTCTAAAGTGTCGCTTTCAAATGAATCAACAACATTAAAAGCACCGGATGGTGGTATCCTTCTTGTAGCTCCTGAACTACTAACAAAAGAGCTACTTTCTTTTGAAGTTACAACTCTTGACTGGTAATCGATCAACAAATCATAACAACTTTGTCGAATCTCATCTACCTTGAATTGTGATCTTTCTCCATAAATCAGTGAAAAATAAAATTCAAATAGTTTCATTTTATACCTAGGATCCAAAACAGCAGCAACCCCCATCAAAATATGGTAAGCAACCCAATATTTCTCATACTTCACCAATATTTTCTCCGCCATATACTGGATCATCAATTTTGGACTCTTCACACCACTCATTTAACTTTATCTTGATATCACAAATCTTTGGAAAATAGAAATTAGAAGTGGGATAAAGTGTACCTGAAAACATCTCAGTCACTTGATAAAAAATCCTCAATTTCCCACAAATTTCATTTGCATTATCCCAATCTTCTTCAGTTGGTAGATATTTATAGTTTTTCTCTCGACATTTAACTCGTGGAAATGCATCCTTACACATTATTGCAGTTTCTAACATCAAGTATGTTGAGTTCCAACGAGTTTTACAATTGAGAGACAACTTCTTATTACAACTAACATGCAATTGACGAGCAGCTTCCTCAAACTTTTCCACTCTAGCAGGTGAAACAGTTCAATATAAAACACTATCATGTATTCTCTCAATTGCACCGCTAATTATTTCCAAACCATCTTTCACTATTAAGTTCAAAATATGAGCACAACAACGCATATGAATTACCTTCCCATCAAGTTGCAAATCTTTTCTTGAGAGCTTTTCTAACAAAAGCAGAATCATGGCATCATTGGTCGTACAATTGTCAAGTGTGATTGTTGACACTTTACGATCAATATTCCAGTCCATGAGAGATTCAACGAGTATATCAGAGAGCACATTAGTTGTATGTGGAGCAGGAACGTACACAAACCTACATCGAATAATTACACGTCATAAATAGATTTCACTAAATGTATCAAATATTTAAACATAAAAATAAAAAATACCTCAAAATGAAATTTTGTAGAATCCAAGAATCATCAACAAAATGTCCAGTAACTGCCATAAAACCTTTCTTGTTATTCTTTGTTGTCCACATATCAGTAGTGATGGCAATTCGGCACTTAACCTTGTCCAACAACTTGTAACACTTTGTCTTCTCATCATTATAAATCTTTAATACCTCATTTTTAAGAGTGTTCCTTGAGATCACGTGAAAACAAGGTTGGAGGCCTGCAGAATAACTACGAAACCCGAAATGTTCAACAATATTAAGGGATAATCATGCAATATGACCATTGTAGCAAGATCATGGCTTGAACGTTCTTGGTTGAAAGTGTGTGTTGTAAGATCTTGGCCACTAGCTTTCTTGTTTGCCATCATCAAACTTTAACGAATATTCATTTTTCTTGGTCGGTGTTTGCAAGTCTTCTCATAATGCTTATTCAAATGAGTAGTTCCATGGCTAGGTGGGGCTTTGAGACGGGTTTTGCAATAGTTGCACTCCGCATATTGAGTTTTTTCAACCATTAATCTTCTAAAGTGATTCCAAGCTTCTGATGTATGCTTTCTCTTCCCACTAGTTTCAGAAATATTTTCAGTTTCCAAGTCATCACAATTATTATCCTCACTTTCGGGTGTGTTTCCAATCGTTGCACTGCTATCTTCGAGATTAATTGATGGCAAAGAACTGTCCACATCTTCGGATTCCATCTGTTAAATTGTCAACAATAATAAGTAAATAGGTACAGAATTATTTTGAATAATTTTAATTTTGCAATTCCAGTTTAAAATAGAACTCAGAATAATTTATAAATTTCATTAGTCTCCAATTCTCCATTGCTTGAAAAGTCTGATTAATCTAATAGAGTTACAGATTTATCAACACACAATTCAAGAAAAAATATTTTCCAATTATTCAAGAAAAAACAGAATTATTGCAATCAGTGGCAGTGGAACCCTCTTTTTTTGTTTAATAGAAAGAATATCCTAATTATTCCCATGGGGGTCCATTAATTGAGCAATATTGAAGATAAGAATTCAGCCATTAACAAGTCTCACAATTTCAAATGCAATTTGGGTTCCAAAATTAAAGGTAAGAAAGAATCATTCACGAATCAACACAAATATTTAATCAACACAAATCAGAAACAAATGTAAATTAGTTAAAAAAACAGAGACTACAATACATAATTGCAGTTGGAGAAAAAAATTCTTGAAAAAAATAAAGAAAGTCGCCGGGCCTAAAGAAATTTAAGAGAATTACCTGTTGCAGACGCGTCGGCGCTGGCGGAGCAGGAGTCCTTGCGTGGGCAGAAATCGGAGGGGCAGGCCACAGGGCCGCGAGCTGAGAGGTGGAGGTGACGGGTACATGGGAAATGAGAAAGTTACAACTGAACCCTAGTCCCTAAAGCAAATGTAATTATTTAACAGAGAAGAAAAAATATATAATTAATTACAATTATAAATTCCAGGACCTAACTAAAAATAAATTTTTTTGACTACCATTAATTTATACGGGGTGGGTCCATAAGGACCCGTTATCCGCCCCGGACCCGGCGGGTTTGCTTTGACCGGGTATAAGACCCGTCCCGGGACCCATTTGACTGGGTTTGAACCCGCCCCGAACAGGGCGGGTTTAATGTGGAGCTGGGTTTTGACCCGCCCCATTCCCATCCCTAGCTAAGCTAACTCTCGAGCCACCGCAGTAATGAGAAGAATCCGTTTTCTCTAGCCATCCTAGCTGAGCCAGTCCCATCAGGCATCAAGACATCAAAGCTCCATGAGTATGACCAAACCAAAGATCCTAAGGTGCACCTAGATAAGTTCTGCGCTAAGGCCGAACTTTATGACATGACATTTGTCCTACTATAAGGTGTTTTGGACTACGTTGACCAAACAACCTGACTTGGTTCAACTAGCTCTGAGTTGGATCCATCGATCACTGGGATGTACAAACTCACGGAGAGTTACATGCACCCATTCACCATCAATAAAAAGTGCCCTAAGACCATTGCACAGTTGTTCCAGCTCAAGCAGAAGAAGGGAGAACCCCTGCGTGATTACACGAGGCGATTTGTGGAAGCCATCAATGAAGTCGTCGATGTCCAGCACAAGACAATGGCCGGATCCATAGCTGAGGGCATTGCATTGATAGATATTTTCAGCTTAGGAAGGAAATTGACCGGTTGATCCAAAGAGGTTACCTGAAAGATTACGTAGATCAATACAACTTGCTGACAAATCTCAAACAACATGAAAATGACTCATTATCACCTCTGCACCTCCCAACGGCGTGACCAAAAGATATACAGAATCCAAGCATTGCATGAATAATTAATGACATCACAAGAGGACCAGAAGGGAAAGTGAGGGGAGACATCCAAATGACCCAGGAATGATATGTGCCCAAATTGAAGAAGGCCAAACTTTTGAACGAAGGCACCAACTAAAAGCAAGCAAAATGAGAACACACAAGATTCCTCTGCCCTCCACACACCAGAAAGACCAAGCCCCAAAGGACATTAATAGTAAGACCAAGCCCCAAAGGGCTTTATTGCCCTTGAGGCATAGTAAAATTTCAACTTCATTCTCCAGACCTGCGAGCTAGAATGTCTTCTCCTTTTTCTCTTTCACAATATTTCTTGTCTTCATTTGAAAAAACTTCTAATGCACATGGTTATTATGTTTCTATATTTCCTTCCATACGTCTCCAATGAACTAAAGATTTGAACAATTTAAGTATGTCCAATGTGACCCACTCCGTAAGTGATAGCTTCAAGCTATCCTTGAGGTATGATGGTGGTTGTTAGGAAAATTTATGTTTAGATTTTGATGATACCATGTAAAACTTAGAATAGGAAGTTGGCACCCCATTTTCTTTGTAATTCAACTTGTAATAGATAGGTCTATCTTGAGTTGAGTTGGAGTAAGCTAAGTTGAAGATTACAATAGTCGACTGAAGATTTAAGAGAAGACTCAGTTGTGTGTAAGTTGTGTGAAGCCAAGTGAAGGATTAGTCAAGTGACATAAAAGATGTCTCAGTCATCTGACTGACAGCTATGTCATTACATAATGATTGGAATCGAATGTCAAAGGGGTTTTCAGCAGACAAGACTGAAATAAAGCTGATAGAGATCCGTTGTCAACATAAGTCAAGGTTTTGCTGGAAATAGGCATGTGTCAGGCTGCCAGCAATAAAGTTGTTTTGCTGAAAGAGTGCAAAAGGCAAGGAACCAATGGGATGTACCTGAAAACCTACAGAGACCTAGGAAAGGATGCAGAGCATTAAACTCGTGGTACGATCCTTATTAATGCTGCAAGGACAAGACATGCCAACAACCTACGAGTGAGATTTGAAATATATGTCTATCTCTTCAATGGAAATATTTTCGAATCCTCACTATAAAAGGCTGAGGAAGCAAGTGAGAGAATGTAACCAAGTTAATTATGAATTACAAGCAATCAAGTATTCAAGCAAACCTGCAAATACTCTCAAGCTTTCAAAGATATTTCTCAAGCCTAAAATCGAAGGAACTCGATCCAACACACTCAGTGAAGGAAAGAATATTTCATCAAGTTGAAGAGGAAACTGTTTGAAGAACAAAAGGGGTCTACTCTCCGAGGTTGAAGGAGAAGTAGGAGGGTTCAAGTTCGAACCAGAAGCTTTGGGCTCGTTGGAAGGCTGTGTGATCAATTCCAAGGGTTTGAATGAGCTGAAGTAGCAAGACATCCATTTTGTGAAGAAGATGAGACTCAGGAGCAGCCAGCTGTGTGATCAAGGCTGACTCGGACTGTTCACTACTTTGTAACTAGATCTATTACTTAGCAGTTGTGTGGATTAAAAGAATTACCCCATCCTCGAACCACTATAAAATTGCTTGTGTCATCTTTACTTACAACACTTTATTTTCTTGCATATTATTTATATCTGCTGCTAAATTCTAATTGCTAAACTTAATTGATATTAACCTTTGCAAAAAACAAGTGTTGAAAAACAAGTTTAAAACATCAAGGGTGAAAAGTCTTCCACTGAACAAAAACCAAATCATCTGTGAATTTAAGTGTTAGCTGATCTCAGCTGAGTTATACTATCAACAGCTCAGTCGAGTCTGTTGAGTGGGTAACTTTGCTGAAGTAAGCCAACCTAGTTGTCCCTCAAAGATTTAGCTGATTTGAGTTAACTCTGAAAATATTTAAAAGGACTGAATCGAAAATTTGGTTAGGTTTATTCAACCCCCCATTCTAAACCTTACCACTCACCCCTTGGGACCTACAAGTGGTATCAGAGCAGTTGGTTCATTGAGTATTCCATCTTATTCTTGAACTAGATATCAATCTTTTCAAAAGATACAACACTTGAGTTTTTAAAGCTTTTATTTCAAAAGTAAAGTTCTTATCATGGAAGCAAATCTAACTCGCATTCCCATGTTCAATGTGGAAGAGTTTGATGACTGGAAAATTCATATGCAGGCTCATCTATCAGCTTTGCACGATGAGATGTGGCTAGTGATGGAAGATGGGCCACTGCAAATCCTAAAGGTTAATACTCCTGTAAGAAGAGCACCTCCACCTGAAGGAGAAGATACTGCATCCTAGACCTGCCATGTTTGAGAAGCCACGTTGTGAATGGACCAACGAAGACAGAAAAAGATACAATCTTGATCATGTTGCCAAGGACATCCTCCACAAAACCTTGGACAAGGCTATGTTCAACAAAGTCAAATCTTGCAAATCATCCAAAGAAATTTGGGAAGAACCCACCTTGATTTGTGAAGAATCTGAACAAATCAAAGAGAATAAATTAACTGTTGCAGTCCAAAAATTTGAAAATCTTAAAATGTTTGGAGGTGAAAGTCTGGATTAATTGGATGCTAGATTTGGAGAAATCACAAATGATCTTTCAGCTCTAGGAAATAACTACACTCAGAAGGAGATGTGAATGAGAATCCTAAGGTCCCTCCCAGCTGAGTGGGAAATGAAGGTCATGGACCTAAGACATTACATGGACCTCTCCAAAACATCAAATCATGAGCTGTTCTCAGACCTCAAAACATATGAGTTTGAGCTGAGAAGAAAGGACCAAGAAGAAACAGTTGTGCCCAAGACAGCTGTACTGATGGACAGAGAAGGGAAGAAAACTGAGCCAAAGGAAACAATTGACCAGGAGGAAATTGCCCTAATGGTAAAAAGTTTCAACAAGTTCTTCAATAAGAACTACAAAAGGAAAAAGGGTGAAACCTCAAGAAGACACTCATCACCCTTCAAAGCAAGGGAGGACAGGACACCCAAGACAGGTGAACATCAAAGAACTGAATATCAGAGACCTGATAATCAAAGGGCTGAGAGAGCTGACTTGCAGAGAGATGAGAACCTGTGTTGGAACTGCAGACAACCAGGACCCTTTGTTGTTGATTGTTCCTTTGCACCAGTCAACAAATATCGAAATTAAGAGGATAGAAAGGTCTTCAGAGAAAGAATACAAGAAAAAAAAGAAAGTCATGTTGGCCGAGATCTATTAAACACCAAGTGCAAGGAACCAAAGAGACTCATATAGTAGTGAAGCATTTACTCGGTGATACTAGGGAAGAGGCTATGATTTGCCTCATGGCCAAAGAACAAGATCCAAAAGATCAAGAAGATGAAGTGCACTCTAACTCATCTCATTCAGATTCTTGTGATAGTGATTGTGACACAAACACTTCGTCACCCATAGATCTTTATGATTCAATTAGCGAAATGATGAAAGACTTTGAGCATATCAAAACCTCACACACACTATTAAATGAGGAAAACATCCAGCTTAAATGCCAAAACTCACAAATTGACTAAAGAGCTAAGTACTCAAGTGACAAAGTCGATGAGAATACAAAGTCAAGGTGAAATGGCCAAGATCCAAGAAGACTTAGTTGCTATAGAAAGAGGGAAAAGGATCTTAAAAATGTGATTGCTTCATTTACAAAGGCATCCAAATCATTGGATGAACTTATAATGACTCAAAAAGAGTGTGGAAATAAGACAGACATAGGATACAATTCCTTTGTGCATGCCCAAGTTCCAAGAGTGATTTTGGAAAAAGGATCCTCAAGAAATGAAGGAGTCCAAAAATCCAAAACACCCAATGTTGCAGCAACACCCACACAAAAACACAATCACAATCATATTGGCCTTGGATATAAGGGTAAAGGCAAGAAGCCGATGAAATGCGCCTGAAAGGACAAACAAATCAAATTGAAAAAGTCCATCAAAGACTCCACATAAAAATACTCTGTGAAAGCTAAACAGAGCTACCAACAACCCAAGAGATTTCAGCAAAGAAAATCATATGATGGGAATGGTAGAAACTATCCAAACCAAGCTGATTAGAATAACCAATTGAGATATCAACAAAGACCTATGGGATACAAGCCAAAGTGGCAAAGACCTCAACCTCACTAAATGTCATTCCCAAGGCAAAAGAGATATCATCAGCACACATATGCACCCAGGCACAAAACCCATCAAGCACAAAAATTCCACTATTACCCCAAGAAAGAAAATGCTCAAACAAATACACAGGCATACAGACAAAAGAGACAGTAGTATGATCCTAAAACCTTTAAGTAGTTTGCTAATGTGCACTATGATTATGGAACTGATAGATGGCAACCTCTTTGAGTCAGATCATCTGGATATAGGTTGGTTGGAGCATCTTATTGCACTAACCCCTCAGGACCCAGCAAGTATGAGTACTTAAAAACTAATTTCCTTGATTGAAGGTTTAAGGAACAGCTGAGTGCCAAGGAACCTGGTACATGGATAGTGGCTATTCCAGACATATGACAGGAAACAAGAGAAATTTGTCAAAGTTCAAGGAAATCAAAGGTGCAAAAGTCATATTTGGAGGAAATGAAGCTCCATGATAAATCAAAGGCATAGGATCCATAAAAAAAATGGATTGGAGATCACAGATGTTGCATACGTTGAAGGCAACAACTTCAATCTGCTGAGCAACAACTAACTCTGTAACAAAGGCTACAATGTGGGATTCAATATGGAAGTTTTGCCAGATCAAGGATGCTAGTGCTTCAAGAAACAAGGCAGAAGAACGTGTATGCAGTGGATTGATCAACTGCTACACCAAACATATGTCTGCTAGCAAAGAGTATAGCCGATTCAAGTTGGATGTGGCATAAGAAGTTTAGTCACCTGAATTTCAAGACAATCAACAAGCTTGCAAGGAGTCATCTCGTGGAAGGATTGCCTGACTCAGTGTACAAGAAAGAAATTATTTGTGATGCATGTCAGATGGGAAAGCAAATAAAATCATCCTTCAAGGACAAGCCAAGTCCTTCTTCAACAAGGATATTGCATTTGTTGCACATGGACTTATTTGGTCCTGTTGAACTAGCCAGCATCAGTGGACAGAAATATACCCTAGTGGTGGTAGATGATTATTCAAGATATACATGGACTATTTTCATGTGTAAAACGAAGGAAACACTACAGAAATTGCCTCACCTGATGAGAAGAGTTCAAAATGAGAACAGTCAAACCATTATAAAGATAAGATTTAACAGGGGAACTAAGTTTGTCAATGATATTATAACTCAGTGTTGTGTTCAAAATGGTATTGTCGTGAGTTATCAGCTACAAGGACTCCATAGCAAAATGGAGTAGCTGAAAGAAGGAACATGACTCTCAAAGAAGCTGCAAGGATAATGTTAGTTGAAGCTGGATTGCCTAAGAGATTTTGCACTGAAGCCATCAATACTGCCTTCTACACACAGAATAGGTGTATGATTACCAGGCAATTGACTAAAACTCCCTATGAAATTTGGACAGGGGGGAAGCCAAATGTTGGATACTTCAAGATCTTTGGATGTAAATGTTTCATCCACAACAATGGCAAGGACAACTTAAAAGCTTTTAATGCTAAAGCTGATGAAGTATCTTTTTGGGATACTCAGCTGAGAGTAAAGCTAACACAGTGCTGAACAAAAGGACTATTGTCACAGAAGAGTCTATCCATGTGGTTTTTTATGAACCTAATGTTAATGGAGAAGACATAGATGAGTTAGTTGAAAAGAGGAATCAACCAACTATGCAGAAGAGTCCATATGTTGATGCATATGTGAGAACACTCAATCCAGAAGAAGATGAGATAGCTGAATCTCAGAGACAGCTGGAAGGTCTGCAGCTGAATGATGTTGAAGAAGTTGTTCAAGACAACTTAGCCAAGAGACAGCTGAATCTAGCAGACTTACTCCAACTAGATGTGAGATGGCTGAGAGATCATCCACCTGAGGTGATCATTGGAAATGTAAGAGATGGAGTAAGAACCAGATCCAGAGCTCAACATGAAGCCATGTTTACTTGTTTCATTTCTAAGAAAGAGCCAAAAGATGTGTTTCAAGCATTGGAAGACACACATTGGATTCAGGCCATGTAAGAAGAACTGAATCAGTTTGACAGAAACAAAGTTTGGGAATTGGTTCAAAGGCCTACCCACCAAAATGTTATTGGTACTAAATGGGTATTCAGGAACAAGATGAATGAGGAAGGATCTGTTGTAAGACAAAGCAAGATTGGTAGCTAAAGGGTATTGCCAATAAGAAGGAATAGATTTTGATGAAACATTTGCTCCTGTTGCTAGGTTGTAAGCAATTAGGATGTTTCTTGCTTATGTTGCACACAAGAACCTCACTGTGTATGAAATGGATGTGAAGAGTGCATTCCTAAAAGGACTTTTGGAAGAAGAAGTCTATGTTGAACAACCTCCAAGTTTTGAGCAGAAAACTATTGGAGATAAAATCTACAAGGTCAAGAAATCATTGTATGGATTAAAACAAGCACCAAGAGCCTGGTATGACACATTATCTCAATTTCTAATTGACAATGAATTCATCAAATGCAAAGTTAACAGAACACTCTTCATAATTCAAGATGGGGAGAGTTTACTACTTGTTCAAATCTATGTGGATGGCATCATATTTGGATCCACAAATAAAGAGATATGTAACAAGTTTTCAAACCTTATTCAAGGGAAGTTTGAAATGAGCATGATGGGAGAGTTGACTTTCTTCCTAGGTCTTCAAGTCAAGCAATTGAAGGATGAAAACTTCATAAGTCAAACAAAATATACCAGAGATTTGATGAAGAAATTTGGTATGGAAGAAAAGTCATCAGTGAAGATTCCTATGAACACATCAGTCAAGATGGATATGGATGCAGATGGCAAAGTTGTTTATCAAACTAGATATAGAGCCCTCATTGGATCATTGCTCTATTTAACAAATAAAGTAGGCCAAACAAAGACCTTTGTTGTAGGTGTATGAGCTAGATTTCAAATCGCACCAAAAGAAAATAATATGACTCATGCACCAAGAGAATCCTAAGGTATTTGAAGGGATGCCAAGAAGTTGGCTTATGGTATCCAAAGGATGGAGGATTCAAGTGCGTAGTCTACTCGGACTCGGACTATCTTGCCGTGTAGAGTGGACAGGAAGAGTACATCAGGTACTTGTCAAATGCTTGGAAATAGATTGGTTTATTGGTTCAGCAAGAAACAAAATTCAATAGCTACATCCACAGCTGAAGCAGAGTACATAGCTTCAGTCAGCTATTGTGCCCATGTTTTATGGATGAGGCAACAGCTGACAGACTATGACATAGAAGAAAGAGAGATTCCAATTATGTGTGATAACACAAGCGCTATTGCAATCACTCAGAATCCAGTATTGCATTCAAGAACAAAGCATATTGATGTCAGATATCACTTTATAAGAGATCGTGTTGAAAAGAAGGACATCACTTTAGAACATATCTCAACTGATAAGCAGTTAGCTGGCATATTCACTAAGCCTTTATGTGATTTGAGATTTGAAGAGATTAAGAATGAGCTAGGTTTGATTGAGCTGAGTTAGGAGACTCAGAAGACTAAATCAGCAGAGTCAAATAAGAGAGAAATAGAAGCCAAGTGAAACAGCCAAGAAGGGAAATTAGTTGTATCAAGTAAGTTGACAACTGAGTGATCCTTATGTGAATAGGGAAGAAGAGTTAAGTCACTTCTGGATGATAGCTGAGTTATTTATGAGATAAGTGACAAAACGCAGTTGTTTTCTGAGAGCATGAATGTTTTTGGGCATACGTCAGTGAAATTATTATGTCAGAATAAAGCCTGTACACATTTAGCCTATGATTAGATATAAATGTTGCTGCATTTAATGCGGGGAAATTAATGCGGTTTTAAAGGTTTAATCATGACCACTGATTTTGATCAAGCTTTTCAAATTTTAAAACCATCCCCTCACGTCCCATATAAACCAAAAATTCAACTTTCTCTTTCCTCAGAATACTCTCTTCTCCAGCAAGAAAGATCAAGTTTTTCTCTGCAAACCAAGTAGAACCCTAGTTTTTCTAGCGCCTGTTCTACACGTTTTGCACCGTTATTTTTCAAGAAAATGGCTGCAAACTATGATTTCGTAGGTGGTGAATTGCTCACCACTAAAATAGAGAAGTTAGCTGACGAGGGTCAGCCAATTGAACAAGACACGGCTGTTCGAGACACAGCTGAAGAACAAGGAGCAGACACAGCAGAACAGTCTGAAGAGTTAGTTGTTCAGTCCTCTAAGACGGATGCATGGACACCTGAGGAGGAACATGCTCCACTTGCACCTGTGAAGGAGGAAGAAGGAGGGATTATGATCTTGTGATGTTATCTATTGCATATCCAGATATTTGAGAAAGGTTGCGGATATGGAGATTGTGGAAACTCAGTGAAGCCAGATCCCAGTTTCATTATCCTGAATTCATTGAAGAGGAAGAATACCTCCTATCCTTTTTAGAAGTTGATGTACGATTACACTGGAGTTGAGAATCCAAGGAAGCAATAAGGGAATCCAAGGAGATGCACGAGCAACAAATGAATAGGGGACCTGGGGAATCTTCATCTATCATGATTACCCCTAGTTCTGATATAATGGAGATGGTGAAAAATATTCAAGCAACCACATTTCCTGTGCACTCCGAGGAAGACAATTCCAGGAAAAATGGCGATAAAAAGTGAGGACACGGGAGTTGAGACACTTGGACCTGAAAGTGCAATCCAAGGAGTTGAGATACTAAAGGATTCCATTGAAGACCCTAAAGTAGCTCCGTCTACTAAAGGGATATATGTTGAAGACCCTGCTGCAGTTGAGACTGCAAAAGGGAATGTACAAGGCCCATAAGCGGTTGAGATTACTGAGGGTACTGAAGTCCTAGAGGAGGTTGAGACTTCCTTGGGTAAGAAAGTGGTTGAGAATGTGTCTGCCCCTCATGAAGAGGTTGATGAGGAAGAAGAGATCAGTGCCCTTAACGATTCCCAGGAAAATATTGATAATGCGTTCCTGGAATCTGAAAATGAAGCTGAGTCCAGCCCTATTGATAAATCTAATAAGGACAAAGGTGATGAGGAGGCACAGGCAAAACGGAGTCAAGCTAGTGATAAGGCTACTCCAATGCAATTCACAATGGTTGATGGCCCACCTCCAATGGCGCCATCACCCTCCAATGAAGCTGATGAGTCAACCGAGGAATAGACAACTCAACTGGAAGAAACAATTGATGCCAAGGAAGTCATTAAGACAGTGAGGATCGATCGCTCAAGAAAGAGCTAACACAAACTCAAGATGACGATAACGCTAAAAACAAATTTGAGGCACATAGAGCTGAAGAAATTTTGAAAGAAAAGAGAGAGGCTCCACAGGTCGAGGATGTGGAGATTCCAATTTTCCCTGGGGATTTGTTTGCAGAATATTTTCCATTTACCGCCCACATACCCTTCAAAGTCGAGTCAGCCGCGGAATGTGCCCGATACAATGTCCAAGTTTCTCTAGATGAAATCATAACTCCAGATGAGACTGCTATGGTGCCAATTGGTTTTGGTTTTGATTTTGATACTGTATGGCCTGAGGAATAGTCTGTTGATGTAGCCGACTTCCGGAAAGCCTTTAAAGTCATCTGTACTGAAATAGAAAAGATGGAGCATGGTTTTGCAACATTGGACCAACAGCTAGACAACAGAGATGCTACTATCACTGGAGACATTTGAGGGACAATATTGAGAATTAGATAATGGATTGGACAGACAAAGGCAATAAGGCGTGAGCAGGTCACATACTTTAAATCTCTATTCACAAAAATGGTGATCTGGAGCTCAGATAATGCCAAGTTCCAGCAAAGGCAAAGGGACCACATGTTCAGGATGGATGAATCACATAGGTCTGATATGGAGTTGCTCAAGGCTCAGCACAAATCCGAAATTTAGAGAATGGAGGCCAATGTTGAACAACAGATTAAGGTGCTCCAGACAGAGATGAAGTTGATGGCAGCTGAGACCATGGCATTGAGATCAGAATACAGAACATCATACTCCAAGACTCATGATTAGCATGACATGACAATCAACAAGATTACCCTACTCATGAGTGGCATATTCCCTAACTTGGCTCTACCCCTTGGTGGTGATGCCAAAAAGGTGGAAGAGGAAATAGAAGAAGGGTAGAGGAGTAATAAGGAAGGAGTGAAAGGGGAAGCAAGCAAGGGGGAAGGTAGTTCAATGAAGAAGCTACCCCTGAAAATCATGTTTGCTAAGACCCCATAGAAGAGTGAAGTAATGACCTCGATTCTCGAGGAAACTACCGAAAGAGCGATCCTATAAGAGAAAGTCAAATGGCAAGAAATTGATCAAGAAAAGCCATTGAAGTTGAGTTTGACAAGGTAGGCGAGAAGCACTCCGAGAGGATCAAAGACATTAAGGCAAGGTTTAAAGGCCCCCAACTGGTTTACTGAAAGATTCCCCAGCTGTAAGACCATCTCGAGAAATCACGATGTCCGATGCAGGATCCAAACCCAGATCACTAGAGGAGTTTCAAACTCTAGAGTTTGAAGACTATTTCAAGAACATGACTCTACCACAGGCGTGGGAATTGTATTGAGAGAGAGGACTCGATTTGTGCAAATCGGCTGAGAAGCAGTAGAGTTCTAGCAGTCACTCGACTGAAAAGGCATCCATATAGTACGCTCCTAGAGAAGGAGTTGAGTCACACCGAGGGAGGGGAAGGTTTGGAAGTGGTGGAAGAGGTAGAGGCATTCCACCACAGACAAGACCTAAAGATGTAAGGTATGTTGATCCACAGAAGAAAGGAATCAACTAATGGGCTGGGTTCGACACTCTTGCAAATCTTGAAGTGGAGCGCAAGAATGAGGAGGCTAGAAGAAGACAAGAGGCTGAAAATTAAAGATTGACCAGAGAGTGGGAAGAAAGGCAGCAAAGGGAACACCCTGCTGCTAGGAGAGCTTATGAAAGAAAGAGAAGGGAAAGAGCTGAAGAAGATGAGAGAAGAAAGAAGTAGCCGAGGGGTTGAAGACGGCTACAACCCCTTAAGTGTATTTTACTTAATTGTAAATACAATATTTGTATGTATTCTTGTAATATCTTTTTGATCTCACTCTGATACGTGTTGTATTTTATTTAACAATGAGCTTTGATACAATTGTAATAGATAGTATAGCTCTAATACAGTGTATAGGGTATCCTTTGTAAAGTGCATTTGTAAAGTACAAGAATGATATGATCAATAAAATTGACATATTCAACATATACATTCTTTGTTACTGCACTACTTATTTCGTTATATTTATTTAAATTTTGGCATCATCAAAAGGGGAAAATTATTAGGAAAATTTATGTTTAGATTTTGATGATACCATTTAAACTTAGAATAGGAAGTTGGCACCCTATTTTCTTTGTAATTCAACTTGTAATATATATGTCTATTTGAGCTGAGTTGGAGTCAGCTAAGTTGAAGATTACAAGAGTCGACTGAAGATTGAAGAGAAAACCCAGTTGTGTGAAGCCAAGTGAAGGATCAGTCAAGTGACAGAAAAGTTGTCTCAGTCAGCTGATTGACAACTATGTTATTCCATAATGATTGGAATCGAATGTCAAAGGGGTTTGCAGCAGACAAGACTTGAAGAAAGATGTAGGTCCTAATGGGTGTGGTGTAAGGTTTAGACCTTACTAAATTTTCACTTTTTATTCCTTTTAAAAATTTCAACAGAGTTGACTCAAATCAGCTAAGTCCTTGGGAGACAGCTAGGTTTGCTTTCTTCAGCAAATTTACCCACTCAACAGACTCGGCTGAGCTGTTGATAGTATAACTTAGATGCGTCAGCTAACACTTAACTTTTCAGTTGATTTGGTTTTATACAGCGGAAGACTTAACACCCTTGTTGATTTAAAGCACATTTTTAACACTTGTTTTTAGCAATGTTATTATCAGCTGGATTGGCAATTTAATTTATCTTTAGTTATAAAAATATGCAAGTAAATAAAGTGCTGAAAGTAAATGACACAAACAAATTTTATAGTGGTTCGAGGATGGGATAATTCCTCTAATCCACTCTTCTACAACCCCTGGAGGAATCCACTATGTAACAAGATCAAGTTACAAAGTAGTTCTCAGTCTAGAGACAGCCTTGATCACACAGCTGGCTTCTCCTGCGACTCAGCTTCTTCTCAAGATAGCTAGCTACATTGCTACTTCAGCTCCCTTCAAACCCTTGGAATTGATCACACAACCTTCCAATGAGCTCGAAACTTCTGGTTCGTTCTTGAACCTTACTACAGCTCCTTCAACTTGGAGAGTAGACCCCTTTTCGTTCTTAAAACGTTTTCCTCTTCAACTGGTTGAAGTATTCTTTCCTTCACAGCGTGTGTTGGATCGAGTTCCTTCGAGTTTTAGGCTTGAGAAATTTCTTGATAAGCTTTGAGATAATATTTGCAGGTTTTTTGCTTGCTTGAAAGTTGCTTGTATGATCGGTAACCTTTTCTCAAATGCTTCCTCAGCCTTTTATAGTGCTCATTTGAAAATTTGCCCATTGAAGAGGTAGGCTATTTTCAAATGACACTTTCTTGTTCGCTGGCTTGTCTTTTCTTGACCTGCAGCATTGTGATGTTGACCCTTCCTCGTATTAAATGGCTCTGCAACTTTTCGGGGCCTGACACAAGCTTCAATGTTTCCTATTGGTTTATTCCTTTTGCATATTTTTGGGCCAAACACTTTAAGACTGGGCAGCTTGGACTTATTACTATATCGAGTAATATCATTGACTTCCTTCCAACAGATCAATGTCAGTCGACTTGACTTGACTGCTGCCTATACCCCTTTGACTTGAGCCTGCTTCATCCTTTAAGGAAAGACTCATTTGTCAGTTCAACTGGTAGACTTAGTTTCTTTACTGACTTGACTGACACTTTTACATCCTTTACATTGCTATCCCTCAGTTGGCTCTCCTTCAGTCGAGATTGTGCCTTCCATCTTAACCATACTCAGTTGACACATAGTTGGGTCTTCACTCTAGTCTTCAGTTGACTTCTTGCATTCTTCGACATAGCTGACTTCACTCAGCTTATGCAGTCCTATCTATTACAAAGTAGAAATACAAGGAAAATGGGGTGCCAAGTTGCCATTCTAAGTTTTACATGGTATCATCAAAATCTTAACAATAAATTTCCTAACAATTTCCCCATTTTTGATAATGTCAAAACTTAAACAAAAATACAGCAAACACAAGCAGTGCAGTAACAAAGAATGTATGCTTTGAATATGTCAATTTTATTGATCATAGCATTCTTGTCCTTTACAAAGTTATTTATAAAACGTATAGAGTACATTGAATTACAAGTATCAGAGCAAAGTTACAAAGGTATCAGAGCATTATTACAGAGTACTTACAGTTGTATTTACAAAGTAAAATACATGAAGGGGTTACAACCGTCTTCAACGCCTTGGATGCTTCCTTCTTTTCTCTCCATCTTTAGCTCTCCTCATGTCTTCCTCTGCTCTTCTCCTTTACCTTTATTCTTCATCCTTATTCTTCCTCTCATAGGCACATCTTGCAGCAGGGTCATCCATACGCTGCCTTTCTTCCCATTCTCGTGTCACCCTCTCATTCTCAGTTTCTTGCCTCCTCACAGCTTCTGCATTCTTCCGCATCACTTCTAAAGTTTCAAGATAATCATACACAGTCCAGTAAGTGATCCCTTTCTTCTTTGGATCAATGTACTGTATGTCTTTTGGTCTTGGCTACAGTTGAGTGCTTCTGCCTCTTCCACTGCCACCAGATCTTCCCCTTTCTCTCCCTGACTCAGCTCCTCATCTGGGAGTGTATTGTACTGGTGCTTTTCCAGCTGAATGACTGTTGGAACTCTGCTGCTTATTAGCTGATTTGCACAAATCGAGACCTTTCTCCCAGTACATGTCCCACGCCTGCGGTAGAGTCAAGTTCTTAAAGTAGCCTTCTGCCTCTAGAGTTTGAAACTCCTCTAGTGATCTAGGCTCAGATATATCCTTGATACGCTCAGAATGCTTCTCAGACACCTTCTCAAACTCAGCTTCGATGGCTCTTCTTAATTCTTTTATAGCCAATTCAGATTTCTCTTCGACTGTCAGCTCTTTCGGTAGTTTGCTGAGATGTGAACTGAGGTGTTTTGGCAAGCATTATTTTTATAGGGGGATTTTTTGCAGAACTTCCTTTCCCCTTAGTTGTTTCTCCCTTCTTCTCCTCCTTATAGTTCCTTGCCCTTCTTTCAACTCCCTCATATCCTCATTTTCCCCCTTTTTGGCATCATCGGCAAAAGGTAGGGGTAGGCCAGGGAACAGTCCATTTAGGATGAAATCAAGTCGACTGTTGGTTGAATCATGCTTACCATGCAACTTGGAGTAGGTTGTTCAGAATTCAGACCGCATAGCCTTCGACTCTGCTGCCATCAGCTTCATTTCTGTTTGGAGAACACTAATCTGCTGACTCATGTTGGTCTCCAATCTTGCAATTTCATTCTTGTGTTGTAGCTTGAGTAACTCCAGATCCGACTTATGTGATTCTTCCATCCTCACAATGTGGTCCCTCTACCTCTGCTGGAACTTGAGATTGTTGGAGCTCCACACCACCAACTCTGCAAACAGAGATTTAAAGTAACGGACTTGCTCTTTTCTCATAGTCATTGTCATCCAACCCATTCTCGGATTCTCAGTACAACCCCGCGAATATCTCGAGTAATGTTGGCATCACGATTATCCACCTTTGGTCTAGTGATGCAAAGTTGTGCTCCATTTTATCGATCTATGCACAAATGGCTTTAAACGCTTCCTAAGTCGCTGTTCAAGCTACTCATCCTCCGCCAAACCGCATCAAAATCAAAACCGATAGGCACCATTGTTGTATATGTTGGAGTTCCGCGTTCTTCCGTGGGACATGGACAAGTGTATTTGGCTTGTTCTCTAGCTGACTCGGCTTCAAGAGGAGGTAATTAGGCTTCGAAAGGAAAAATGTTCTCGAACAAATCATCTGGGTAAATAGGAATGCCCGCAGTCCAACTTGTGGGGCCTTACCCTTTTCCTTGCAAATTTCTTCACTCGGCGGCCTTAGGTGATCCAACTTCATCAAAGATTAGGAGAAGTTGTGGTAACTGCAGAGTGATTGAGTTTCAACTTGAGCAATTGTGTTTAGCCTACTCACCGATCGACCTCACCGTCTTAACACTTCCTCGGTATCGATGAGGTGCTTCCTTCTGAGTGGTATGTTCCTTAGTTGATTTATCAGCGTTGTCAGAGTGTGATGGAGCCATTGGGGGTGGCCCATCAACCAATACAAATTTCAGTGGAGCAGCTTTATAACTAGCTTCACTCCTTGGGGCTTGAGAATCCTCAGCTGTGTCCTTGTTGGATTCATCAATGGGTGTGGACTCAGCTTCATTTTTAGATTCCAGGAATTCGATCTCAACCTGTTCCTGGTAATCATGAAGAGCGTTGATTTCTTCTTCTTCATCAGTTGTCTCCACTTGAGGAATTCACTCATTAGCAGCTTATTTACCCAAGGAAGTCTCAACCTCCTTTGGGCCTTCTACACCCTCATCAGTCTCAACCGCTGTAGGGCCTTCTATATCCCTAGGTGCAGTCTCAACTACAGCAGTGTCTTGGATAGATCTCCCTTCAGCAGACTCAGCTGCCTTAGGGTATTCGGTGGCATCCTATGGAGTCTCAACTCCTAGGGTTGCACTTTTAGGACCAGGAGTCTCAACTCCCATGGTCTCTATTCCATCCATTGCCTTAGCTGCATCAGCAGCATCATTGGCCTTCAGTGCAAATGAAGTTTCAGCGGAGACAGTCTCAACCGTCTGAGCTTCATCAGCTTCACTCTGCTATTCCATTTGTTTCTCACATTCGCCTCCTAACTCCATAGGTTGGTCTCCCACAGCGTCCTCCGACCTGGTTGTGGTGGTGAGAGCTTCCTCCTCAGCTGGCACACCAACTAAGTTAAGAGTTGTGGGGTTGTTGTGCACCTGAGGCTCGGCTGTTGTTCCCTCTAAGTGATCAGTCGTGGGGGCAGGTGTCTCAACACCTTCTGCAGTAGTTGGCTTGGCTAGGGTGCCTGCTTCATCTCCTTTCCTAGCTTCATCTCCAATCTTGTAGAGCCATTTTCTAAGTGCACGAGAGGATGTGGTGGCTGCAATATCGATGCTACTCTTTATTACGCGCCACATCTATAGGGTTAAAGCTAGGAGAGAGTTGAAAAGACTCTCCTGGACCCTCGTGCATTTGTTGTTCGTGCATGGCTTTAGATTCCTTAATGGCCTGTTGGAATTCAGCTTTCATTGCTGCTACAACAGGGTCGATCTCCTATATGTCGCTGTCAGTTGATTCCATTTCATGCTCAGGACCACCAGTGAACATACACATTTTGGACTTCTCAATGGTCTTGGCCTTCTCCAAAGCCTTTTCTTTTTCATCATCCTTCATGTCACGAAGGATTGTCATACAGAATTCTTCATCGAGGGCAAAGCGGATAGAGATGTTCCCCAGGAAGCTTAAGAGCTCTTGTTCTTCTTTAATGTACTCTTGGTGCTCAAATTGTTGTCGAGAATAATCCAGCTTCCAATTTCTCCATTTCCTCAATCTCTGTTGAATATCAGAATAGACATGAGATAGCATTATCACATCATCATCATCTCCTTCCTCCTGAATGGTGGCAAGTGGAGCAAGTTCCTCCTCGGGTTCATAGGCATCGATCGGGGGAATGGACAACTCTTTCCTCGGTAACCTTGGTTGTCTCGGCTCCTTGCACTTCCACAAATGTCTCTCGGCAATGGTCTTCTTTTTCACCTGTTGATCCACATCAGCAGTCTTCTCGGTAACCTTGGTGGCTGCATCTCCACCATTTTTTTCTTTTGACTGCTCCTCTTGAGTATCAGCAGTCTCTTTCTCCGGCTTCTCTAGCTGAGTGGCAGAATTAGCTTTCTCAAGTTCAGACTTCCTAATAAGTCTTCTTCTCTTGGCTTTAACCAGAAGAACTTCATCCTCCTCAGATTCTTCTCCGGTGGCTTTTGGCTCCACCATCTTTATCTTTTTCGCAGCAGCTGGCTTGCGAGACACATATGAGCACTACTTCTTCACGATCGGAGAAGGTTTAGATGTTTCTTTCTCGATCTCGATTGTTGGGGCAGGTGCGTATAATTCAGCTGCTGGGGCAGGTGCTTTTGACTCGATCGTGGGGCGGGAGCCTTCTTTGACTTGGTCATTGGGGCGGTGATGGCTTAGTCAAGAGAACTCTCTTCTTCTAGATAGGCTTGGGAGAGAGAGTCAAGGGTGGTTGCAATTGTGTCTTTTGCAGCAGGGTCAGCTGATTCACCCTCGCTGGTATCGACTTTCCTTGCATGGGCTTTCTTCTGAGCACCAGAGAGATTGGCCTTGAACATCTTTTTGTTAACATGGAACGACTTTCCATGTCTCAGGGCAATCCCCTTAGCTTACATGATTTGGCCAATCACCAGACCATATCCCAGTGAGCCTCCAAACGTCCCATCCTCCTTGATGGTCTTGTTGATCACGTTCTGGAAAATACGGCTGAAGACAAAACTCAGCCCAGTTTATCTTCTTCTCTTCCAAGATAGCAGCCATCACCACCAGCTTAGTTCGAGACAAATTTTAAAGTCAGAAAACTTCATATCGACGCACTTGGACACAATGTCCATCAGCCTGTGGTAATCTTTCTTAATCAAATCCTTCTTGGCTGTATAGCAGCCTTCGCAGCTGACTCAGGCATGGCGATTTCCTTCCAAGCAGCAGCTAGGTTAACATTTTTCTCAGCAATCTCCTTCAACCCTTCAGTAGGCAGTTTGCAATGTTCAGCAAGGTCAGCAGCAGTGATCTTTATCTCCTTGCCATGGATAGATGAGCGAATCTCATCAACATGAACTTCAGCGTTGACATAAAACATGGCAGCTTCTTCTAAATACGTATGCAAAAACTCCATCGTGAGAAAATCCTTCAGACCAAATTTCTCGAGTTTATAAGCGATCTTCTTCACCAAGGCCTTATGAGCACCATATTTTAGCATCCCCTCGAAGCCACTGGCGAAGTCGTATGTAGCTTCCACTTTCGTAGAAAATAACTGTTGAATAAAGCAAAAAATCTTGATTTTTTTAAGGTAGGGTTTGCACTTGCACAGAGATAATTTCCTTGCTTGTTGAAGACGAGAGAGTTTTTGTGAGGAGAGAGAAAATAGGTTTTCGCTTATATTGGACTTGAAATGGTGGTTTCTGGAATTTGAATAATTAGATCAAAATCGACCGTCAGTATTTACCCTTTGAAACCGCATTAATTTCCTTGCATTAAATACAGCAACATTTATATCCAATCATAGGCTAAACGTGCAGCTTTTGTTCCGACATCATAATTACGCTGACGTAATCCTTAAAAACATTTTCGCTCACAGAAAACGACTACATTTTGTCACTTAGCTAATAAATAATTCAGCTAACTTCCAAAAATGACTTAACTCTACTTTCCTCTTCACATTAGATCACCAGTTGTCAGCTAACTCGATACAGCTCATTTCCCGTCTTAACTATATCACTTGGCTAAAATGTGAAACTTGTTTATTTGTCATTCTCTCTTCTTTGTCTCTGTTGATTGAGCCTTCTGAGTGTCCTAACGCAGCTCAGTTAACCCTAGCTCATTTTTAAGCTCTTCAAATCTCGATTCACATAGAGGCTTAGTGAATATGTCAGCTAACTGCTCATCAGTTGAGATGTATTCCAAGGTGATGTCTTTCTTTTCAACATGATCTCTTATAAAATGATATCTGACATCAATGTGCTTTGGTCTTGAGTGCAACATTGGATTCTGAGTGATTGCAATAGCACTAGTGTTATCACACATAATTGGAATTTCTCTTTCTTCTATATCATAGTCTCTCAACTATTGTCTCATCCAGAGAACTTGGGCACAACAGCTGCCCGCAGCTATGTACTCTGCTTCAGCTGTGAACGTAGCTATTGAATTTTGTTTCTTGCAGAACCAAGAAACCAATCTATTTTCAAGCATTTGACAAGTACCCGATGTATTCTTCCTGTCCACTCTACATCCAGCATAGACTGAGTCTGAGTAGCCTACTATCTTGAATCCTCCTTCCTTGGGATACCACAAGCCAACTTCTTGGCATCCCTTCAAATACCTTAGGATTCTCTTAGTTGCAGTCATGTGACTCTCTTTTGGTGCATAATGAAATCTAGCGCATACACCTACTGCAAAGGTGATGTCTGGACGACTTGCTGTTAAATAGAGCAACGATCCAATAAGGGCTCTATATGTAGTTTGATCAACAGCTTTGCCATCTGCATCCATGTCCATTTTGACTGGTGTGTTCATAGGAATCTTCACTGATGACTTCTCTTCCATACCAAATTTCTTCATTAAATCTCTGGTATACTTGGTTTGACCTATGAAGGTTCCATCCTTCAATTGCTTGAATTGAAGTCCTAAGAAGAAAGTCACCTCTCCCATCATGCTCATTTCAAACTTGCCTTGCATGAGGTTTGAGAACTTGTCACACAGCTCTTTGTTTGTGGCTCCAAAGATGATATCATCCACATATATTTGAACAAGCAATATACTCTCTCCATCTTGAATCCTGAAGAGTATTCTGTCAAGTTTTCTTTTGGTGAATCCATTGTTAATGAAACTAAGACAATGTGTCATACCATGCTCTTGGTGGTTGTTTCAATCCATACAATGCCTTCTTGAGCTTGTAGACCTTATCACCAATAGTTTTCTGCTCAAAACCTGGAGGTTGTTCAACATAGACTTCTTCCTCCAATAGTCCATTCAGAAATGCATTCTTCACATCCATTTGAAATACAGTGAAGTTCTTATGTGCAAACATAAGCAAGAAAAATCATTATTGCTTCCAATCCGCAACAAGAGCAAATGTTTCATCAAAATCTATACCTTTCTCTTGGCAATACCCTTTGGCTCACCGATCTTGCCTTATTTCTGACAACAAATCCTTCTTCATTCATCTTGTTCCTGAAAACCCACTTAGTACCAATAACATTTTGGTGGGTTGGCCTTTGAATTAATTCCCATACTTTGTTTCTCTCAAACTGATTCAGCTCTTCTTGCATAGCCTGGATCCAATGTGTGTCTTCCAATGCTTGACACACATCTTTAGGCTCTATTTGGAAAATAAAACATGTGAACATAGCTTCATGATGTGCTCGATCTGGTTCTTATGCCATATCGACATCTCCAATGATTAACTCGGTGGATGGTCTCTCATCCATCTTACATCTGGTTGGAGTAAATCTGCTGGATTCAGCCGTCTTGCAGATAAGTTGTCTTGAACAGCTTCTTCATCATCATTCAGAAGACCTTCCAGTTGTCTTGGAGATTTAGCTATCTCATCATCTTCAGGGTTGAGTGCTCTCACATCTGCTTCAACATAAGGACTCTTCTACATAGTTGGCTGATTCTGCTTCTCAGCTAACTCATCAATGTCTTCTCCTTCACATTTGGCTCATCAAACACCACATGGATAGACACTTTTGTGACCATAGTCCTCTTGTTTAGCACTCTATAGGCTTTACTCTCAGCTGAGTATCCCAAAAAGATACATTTATGTGCTTTAGCATCAAATGCCTTCAAATTATCCTTGCCATTGTTGGGGATGAAGCACTTACATCCAAATATCTTTAAATATCCAACATTTGGCTTTCTCCCTTTCCAAATCTCATAGGGAGTCTTGGTTAATTACCTATAGATCATACATCTATTCTGAGTATAGCATGTTGTATTTATGGATTCAGCCCAAAATCTCTTAGGCAATCCAGCTTCAGCTAACATAGTCCTTGCAGCTTCCTTGAGAGTTTTGAGCCTTCTTTCAGCTACTCCATTCTACTGTTGATTCCTTGCAGCTGATAACTCATGAGCAATACCATTTTCAACACAATACTGAGTTATAATCCCATTGACAAACTCGGTTCCCCACGATCTTATCTTTATAATGGTTTGGCTCTTCTCATTTTGAACTCTTCTCATCAGTTGAGGCACTTTCTGCAGTGTTTCCTTCTTTTTACACATGAAATTGTCCATGTATATCTTGAGTAATCATCCACCACCACTAAGGTGTATTTCTTTCCACTGATATGTTGGCTGGCTCAACAGGACCAAATAAGTCTATATGCAACAGATGAAATATTCTTGTTGAAGGACTTGGCTTATTCGTGAATGATGATTTGATTTGCTTTCCCATCTGACATGCATCACAGATACTTTCTTTCTTGTATACTGAGTCAGGCAATCCCTCCACAAGATGGCTCCTTGCAAGCTTGTTGATTGTCTTGAAGTTCAGGTGACTTAGCTTTTTGTGCCACAACCAACTGGATTCAGCTGTACTCTTTGCTAGCAGACATGTGCTTGGTGTAGCAATTGACCAATCCACTATATACATGTTTTTCTGCCTTGTTCCTTGTAGTAAAATCTCATTTAATTTAGCATCCTTGATCTGGCATTCTCCCTTGTTGAATCCCACATTATAGCCTTTGTCACAAAGTTGGTTGATGCTTAACAGATTGAAGTTGAGACCTTCAACATATGCAACATCTGTGATCTCTAGACCATTTTTCTTGATGGATCATGTGCCTTCGATTTCCCCTAGAGCTTCATTTCCTCCAAATATGACTTTTGCATCTTTAATCTCCTTGAATTTTGACAGATTCCTTTTATTCCCTGTCATATGTCTGGAACAGCCACTATCCATGTAGCAGGTTCATTGGCACTCAGCTGTTCTATGAACCTGTATTCAAGGAAATTAATTTTTAGGTACCCATACTTGTCTGGGTCCTGGGGAGTTAGTGTTATAAGATGCTCCTACCAACCTATAGCCAGATGATATGACTCTAAGAGGATGCCATCTATCAGTTCCATAATTATAATGCACCTTAGCAAATTGCTTGGGGGTTTTAGGATCATACAGTTGTTTTGTCTATATGCATGTGTGTGTGTTTGAGCATTTGCTTTCTTGGGGTAATTGTGGAATTTTTGGGTGTTGTGCCTGGGTGCATATGTGTACTGAGAATAGCTCTTTTGCCTTGGGAATGACCTTTGTTGAGGTTGATATCTTTGCCATTCGGCTTGTATCCCATCGATCTTTGCTGATATTTCAGATGGTTATTACAATCAGCTTGGTTAGGATAGTTTCGACCATTCCCTTCATATGAATTTCTTTGTTGAGATCTCTGGGGCCTTTGGTAGCTATGTTTAGCTTTCACATAGTATTTTCTGTTAGGATTCTGCTAATGGACTTTTCTAAATTTCTTTTCAGTTGTCCTCTCATCATACTCTATTGGCTTATTTCCTTTACCTTTATATCCAAGGCCAGTATGATTGTGATTGTGTTTTGGTGTGGATGTTTGTGCAACATATGGTGTTTTGTGTTTTTGGTTTCCCTCATTTCTTGAGGATCCTTTCTCCAAAATCACTCCAGGAGTTTGACTATGCACAAAGTTGAATCTTATGCCTGTCTTATCTCCACACTCTTTTTGACTCATTATTAGTTCATCCAATTGGATGCCTTTGTAAATGAGGCAATCACATTTTTAAGATCTTTTTCCCTCTTTTCAGTAGTAGCTAACTCTGTTAAGATCTTGGCATTTTTAGCCTTCATCTTGGTGATTTCGTCAGCTATTTGACTCAGAGTACTCAGCTCTTTGGTCAGCTGTGAGTTTTAGCTTTTAAGCTGGCTGTTTTCCTCATTCAAAAGTGTGTGTGAGGTTTTAATGTGCTCAAAATCTTTAATCATTTTGCCTAATGAATCATAAAGATCTGTGGGTCATGAAGTGTGTGTATCACAGTCACTATCACTTGAATCAGAATGAGATGAGTTAGGATGTACCTCATCATCTTGATCATGTTCTTTAGCCATGAGGCAGATCAAAGCCTCTTCCTCAGTATCACTTGAGTAGTCAGCTTCACTGCTGCCCGAGTCTGCTGGCTCTTTACACTTAGTTGGTTCAGCAGTTTCAGCAGCTAACATGGCTTTCTTCTTTTCTTGTCTTATTTCCCTGAAGACTCTTCGTTCTTCCTCATTTCTGTATTTGTTGACTGGTGGATAGGAACAATCAACGACAAAGTGTCCTGGTTGTCTGCAATTCCAACACAGGTTTTCAGCTCTCTAATCAGCTCTCTCAGCTCTCTGATTATCACCTCTCTGATAGTCAGATCTTTGATGTTCAACTCTCTTGGGTGGCCTGTCCTCCCTTGCTTTGGAAGGTGTTGAATATCTCCTCGAGATCTAACCCTTGTTTCTTTTGTAGTTCTTGTTAAAGAACTTGTTGAACCTCTTTACCATGAGAGCAATTTCCTCCTGGCCAATGGTCTCCTTTAGCTCAGCTTTCTTCCCTTCACTGGCCATCAATGCAGCTATCTTGGGTACAACTATTTCCTTCTGCTCTTTTCTTCTCAGCTCAAACTCATGGACTTTGAGATCTAAGAATAGCTCATGGTTTGATGTTTTTGAGAGGTCCATGGAGTTTCTCAGGGCCATGACCTTCATTTCCCATTCAGCTAGGAGGGCTCTTAGAATCTTCATGCACGTCTCTTTTTGAGTGTACTCCTTCCCAAGAGCTGAAAGCTCATTAGTGATCTTTGTGAATCTGGCATCCAGCTGATCTAGACTTTCACTTGCAAGCATTTTAAAATTTTCAATTTTTTGAACAGCAACAGTTAGTTTGTTCTCTTTGATCTGTTCAGATCCATTGCAAATCAGGGTTAGCTTATCCCATATTTCTTTGGCTGATATGCATGACTTGACTTTATTGAACATAGCCTTGTCCAATGTCTTGTAGAGAATATCCTTGGCCACATTGTCCAAGTTGTATCTCTTTCTATCTTCATTAGTCCATTCACAGCAAGGTTTTTCAACCATGGCTGGTCTAGGCTCTCCAGCAGCATCTTCTCCTTCAGCTGGAGGTGCTCTTCTCATAGCAGTATTAACCTTCAACATTTGCAGTGGCCCATCCTCTATCACAAGCCACATTTCATCGTGTAAGGCTGATAGGTGAGCCTTCATGTGAATCTTCCAGTCATCAAACTCTTCCACAGTAAACATAGGAATACGATTTAGATTGGCTTCCATGATAATAACTTTGATAGACTTTGAATAACACAAGTGTTAAACTTTTTGAAAAAGATTGAGATCTAGTTCATTAACCAGTGCGGAAGGCTCAATGAACCAACCGCTCTGATACCACTTGTAGGTCCCAGGGGTGTGGTGTAAGGTTTAGAAGGGGGGTGTTGAATAAACCTTACCAAATTTTCACTTTTTCGTCCTTTTAAAAATTTCAACAGAGTTGACTCAAATCAGCTAAGTCCTTGGAGGACAGCTAGGTTTGCTTTCTTCAGTAAAGTTACCCACTCAACAGACTCGACTGAGTTGTTGATAGTATAACTTAGATGCGTCAGCTAACACTTACCTTTTCAGTTGATTTGGTTTTATACAGCGGACGACTTAACAACCTTGTCAATTTAAATCACGTTTTTTACACTTGTTTGTAGCAATGTTATTATCAGCTGGATTGACAATTTAACTTATCAGTAGTTTTAAAAATATGCAAGTAAGTAAAGTGCTGAAAGTAAATGACACAAGCAAATTTTATAGCGGTTTGAGGATGGGGTAATTCCTCTAATCCACTCTTTTCCAACCCCTGGAGGAATCCACTAAGTAACAGATTACGTTACAAAGTAGTTCTCAGTCAATAGACAGCCTTGATCACACAATTTGGCTCCTCGTGACTCGCCTTCTTCACAAGACATCCGTCTTGCTTGCTTCACTCCCTTCAAAACCTTGGAATTGATCACACAGCCTTCCAACGAGCTCGAAACTTCTGGTTCGATCCTGAACCTTACTACAACTACATCAACTTGGAGAGTAGACCCCTTTTCGTTCTTAAAACATTTTTCTCTTTAACTGGTTGAAGTATTCTTTCCTTCACATCGTGTGTTGGATCGAGTTCCTTTGAGTTTTAGGCTTGTGGAATTTCTTGATAAGCTTTTAGCGAATATTTGCAGGTTTTTTGCTTGCTTGAAAATTGCTTGTAAGATCGGTAACCTTTTCTCAAATGCTTCCTCAGCCTTTTATAGTGCTCATTTGAAAATTTGTCTGTTGAAAAGATAGGCTATTTTCAAATGACACTTTCTTGTTCATTGGCTTGTCTTTTCTTGACCTGCAGCATTGTGATGTTGACCCTTCCTCGTATTAAATGGCTCTGCAGCTTTTCAGAGCCTGACACAAGCTTTAGTGTTTCCCATTGGTTTATTCTTTTTGCATATTTCTGGGCCAAACACTTTAAGACTGGGCAGCTTGGACTTATTAATATATCGAGTAATATCCTTGACTTCCTTCCGACGGATCAATGTCAGTCGACTTGACTTGACTATTGCGTATACCATTTTGGCTTGAGTAAATATTGCCAGTGCTCAAAACTATTAGTGCTTTTGGATGTTTTTAAAGGAAACTCCCTTTTGTTCGACCGTCCATGCTTGTTTCCTTCATATCTTTGCTCGTACCTTGTCTTTTGACATATCATTTGGAATGTGCTATCACCTTTTGTCCAATTTAGCTCCATTTTCTGCAAAATTCACAAGAGTACGCAGCACCACGCCCAACAAAAGAAACCAAGTAAAATACACTAAATATATACATGCAAATGCATCAATTATATATTAAAATAAGCCCTTAAATGCACTTATATTTTACACGTATCAAAATCCCCCAAACTTAAACTATTGCTCGTCCTCGAGCAAATTAAGAAAAATAATATAAAGGGGTACAAAGAACACACAAGAACATTATAAATATTTAATCTCATTCGACTCCACATCTGAGTAAACCATGCAATTCATTATCAAGAAGTCATCAATCACATGTTTGGCATAATTAATACTCTTTCGGGTACTTGACATCGCGACTCACAAGTTAGCAGTGTATCACTCATCTCTTAAAGTGTTTGGGAAGTGTTAACTCTAACTCAATTCATTGAATGTAGAACTACCATAGGCTTGCAAATCGTCTAACATCTCTACCATTTTATTGTGCACAATTTAAGAATCAAAAAGGACTTTTCATTTGGTTGTAATGTAGGCTCTTTGGTAAGGATAGAGAAAATTTGGATTAAGTGACTTGACTTGAGCAAAAAGAATTTAAGCACATAGACTTGCAACTCACCAACCCAATTTCATCTAAAAATTATTTTTACAAGATATTTTCCTTTTTCAACTCAACTCCACCCTTTTTCTCCCTTTTCATTATTAGGCCTTTTTGCCTTCTTTTTTTTTTCTTTAGCCTCAAACTATCAATTTCTCACAATTTCTAGAATTTTTTTCATTCTTTTCTTTTTTTCTTTGGCTCGATTTTTCTCTCTTTCTTTTTCAGAGTTTTTTCTTTATTTTTCGAGCTACATTATTCTTTTATTCACCTATTCATTGCTCATCCCTCATTCTTTCGCCAACTTTCTCTCTTTTTCACAATTTCACCACATCTCCCCCAAACTATTCATCTTCTATAAGCTCAAGTAATTTTAGGGATAAATCGTTTTTTTCAAGTTTAAAGATAAAAAATGTGGCTAACAATAAAAAATTAAGGCTCAAAAGTGGCTAACTAGGGAATCATGAGTTCATAGGTAGGCTTTTTAGGCTAAGTAGGCTAAACAAAAATGGCCTTAAATCATTTTCAAAAATTTCACACACACATGGCTTCAATGAAGATACCAAAGCAAGTTCTAGAATTCTAACATTCATGAATGACACACTCAAGAAAAAATATTGTATAAGATAAAGCAGTTAAAGGCACAAAAGCTCATAGGCTTATTTTTCGCATCATGCTCAAATACCCAATTTTCTTAATTAATGTCAAACAAATAAAAGACATCTCCTCAACAATTCATCGTATTATTCACAAAAATATGTCATCTATAAAATCAAATGCTCATAGTAAAACCATACAAAAGCTTTATACTTTTTCGAAATCTTGATCCAAAATCACACAAAAGCAATTAAACGTGCTAAAAAAATAAACATGCAAAAATAAAAATAAAATCAAAATCAAAAATTTTAAAAAAATTAATGCAATTTTTTTACGCTCTACATGCAATCCTAAATGCAATGCAAAATGCAACAATACTAATTTACGCATTCTTGACAACTCCCCCAAACTTAAAATATCTTTCATCCAAAACATATGAGGAAATTATCGAAACAAAGAGGAATTCGTAAAAGTACTTACCTGGATCGTGCCGGTAAAGTCGGGAGCTTGTCCGCCAAATTTGAAACTGGAGGAGCAGAACACACGGTCGGGCCGTGTGCGTCCACACGCCTGTGTGCGTCTGTTATGTCCTTTTTTTTGTTAATCGGAGTTTGTGGCGATCGCGATGCCTCTTGGCTTTCCTCCCACAAAGTGCTAAGTTTTACGTCTTGATCGGACTTGATTTCTAATATCACTGTCGTTGAACTGTATCGGTTGAAATCCTTAAGCCCTCATATTTTGTACCATCCATCAGACGAATGGCATTGCACTAGTTTTCTAGGATTAAGTTCTTTATCGCTTGGGAATTTGCTCTTTTGATGTTGGTCTCCCACTGCAGGAGCAATTTGGGCTACTTTTGTCTCCAGAGATTTGAGTCTCGCATTCAAGTTAATGTATGGGCCGAAAGAACTACCCATAAGAGAAAGTGGTGCAATGGGGCCAAGCAGAGGCGAGACTGTTGGGCCCCAGTGGAGTTGGGTGTGGTGTGGGGACCTCGTCATCAGGTCAAGACGCCGAGGGAGAACGGGGCGTGGGGAGAGCACAGGGTCCATCTCGAAGGCCTCCAAAAAACACCACCGGAGATTGGACTGACACTGAGCAAAATAGAATTCTCTGCATGCTGCTCCAGGCCAAGCTAGATGCATTTTATAGGATTTACGAAAATCCAGATACGGTGTGTTTTTTGTTGGCTGATCCTAACAATGTGCTTGAACACCCGCCGATGGGATGCACTGTAATATACTCTCGTGGCCTCCAATATGGGTTGAGGTTTTCTCTTCCTAGGCTAATTAGAAAATGGTTTGGGAGGTGGAAACATTCTCCTCGCCCAGTGCATCGCTCTCTTGGGAAAAGGTTGATTGGGTTGGTCATCCTCTTCCATAGACATCATTTCCCCCAGGCCCATGTTCGACGTGATCAATGAGCTCTTCTTGTGGAAAGCCACTCGAAGCGACCAAAAGGAGATCGTTTGGGTGCAAGCGCACTGGTGAATCGACACTGGTACTCGATAATCAAGTTGAAGGCCTTCCCAGTCCTTGAAGGACTATAAGGATAAGTGGTTTTAGGTTGATGGGGAGTAGATGAGCTTTGGGAGAAAAGGCGAGCGAGACTTGCTCCCCACCTCAATTTTATATATGATTTTCGTAAGTATCTTTCTCGATTCCTTGCTTTTTCCAGAAAATTCTAATCGTTAATTATTTATTTCTTGTGTAGAGAACCAATTTTTCCGAGAATGGCTCTCCATAGAGTTCTTGGAGAGACTTGAAAAGATCAAGGGGACTTTAAAGAAGAGCCGATAGATAAAGACTTTGACCTTGGACGCTAATTTTATCCAAGCCGGTCTATGCCATAATCCACTAGCTCCCTCGGACACCGAGCCAAAGGCAGAGACTCAGGCTCCAGAACGGAGAAGGGGCGAGCATAGGACTGAGCCTCAAGAAACCAAGCAAAGAACGAGAACCCCAGGTAAAAGTACCCATCCATTTCATGTATACATTGTTTTTCTTTTTGCAAGTTTTAATACCCTTGTCATTTTTGCGCAGCTCCTGAAGCCAACATGACGTCATGGGCCTCCTTAAAGTGGTGAAGAAAGTGGCTTGAGACCCTGCTAAGAAGACTTCCAAGCAGAGGAAAAAGATCCAGCAGGGCAAGAGGAAAGTCGGGCCGAGACAGAAGAGCCCATGAGGAAAAGGAGAGGATTTGGGTCGAGATCTCGGGGACCAAGTACACTCCTAGGGTGGAGCCCATTATCCTTCTATCTGGAACAACTGATGTCCCTGGGATGACGTTCTCTGATGACCTGGGACCTGAGGGTCACTTTGTTCCTCCCAATCAAAGTGGGGATTGTAAGTCCAAGCGGCTACGATAATCTAGAGGGGGGGTGAATAGATTATCTCCATCTTTTCGATTTTGCCCTCTTTTTCGAACCGAATGCTCAAAGACAATATAAAGGTGCGGAATGTAAACAGCACACGACGATTTAAAGAGGTTCAACCCACCTAGGGCCTAATCCTCTACCACCCCAAAGATATCCTCAGGGATGGATTTCAAAAAGAAAAAAGATTTTATTAATTACCAAAATTAATACAACACCAACTTACAACACCTTGAAGAGCACCACACTCTTCTTCAACACCACTTTTGAGATTACCACAATCTCTCTTGAAGATTACCACAATCTCCAACGGCACCTTGTGAAGATTACCACAATCTTCAACCTTGAAGAATACCAAATTCTTCAACACCTCAACAAGAAGATTACCACAATCTTCTCACACCTAACACCTAGATCACCCAAGTGTGTTCTTACCACAAGAACACTCACAAGGATATCTTGTGTTGAATGATTACCCAAAAATCCAAGATTACAACTCGATAATGAATTATACAATTGAGTGCAAGTGTAATCAAGAATAGCCTAGACCTCAAGGATGTGAAAGTGATAAGCTACGCAATTTACAACAAGAATAATAACAATGAAAGACCAAGTGTTTGCTTGAGTATATCTTGTTGTGTTGTGTTGTTCTCTCTTCTTGTTGTGCTTCAAATCTTCCTCTATTTATAGGAGATGATTGATACTTGATAGGCTCCTCTTGGAATCTGATATCTACAAAAAAATTGCAATTAAAATCAAGATTATAGCTGTTAGAAATCAATCCCACAATTTAGGGAAAAGTTGTCTGCTGCACAACGGTTAGAATTTTGCTGTCAAACCATAGGGCAACCGGTCGCGCACAAATAGATGTTTGAAAATGAGAATACACATTTACACAGAGCGACCGGTCGACCTATGCCTCAACCGGTCCCCCTCATGGGTTTGGAAGAAAGAAACGTTCTGTTTCAATTTTTGCTCAGTGCACCGGTCTCCCTATAGGGGCGGCCGGTCGACGGCACCGGTTGCCCTATAGGGCGACCGATTGCCACGACCATTTTCTCGCAAACATGAAGTTTTCTGTTTTCCTCAACTTTCGGTAAAGGGTTGCCCTATACGGCGACGGTTGACCTCAAAATAGAAGTGTTATCCAATTTTATATCGAAAATAAACTTCAAGAAATACTCCGAAAAATAGTGAAAATATTTTAGACCGATCGGGAGTATTAGGACAACATTTAGAAACATTGTTTTGGTGTAAAAATACATTAACAGAAAATCATTAAAAGTGTTGTCCAATTTTGTCGAAAATAAAACTTGAAAAAATACTCCGGAAAATATTAAAATCATTTTAAATTATTTAGGAGTATTTGGACAACCTTTAAAACCATTGTTTTGGTGTAAAATCAAAATCATCAAAATCATGATAGAACCATTTATCAAATAGGGATGACCTTGTGAGCAGATGGTCGGGCTGAGGCCGCACTGGTTTGTGGAGTTTACCAAATGCTCCACCCCAATTGACGAGCAGATACTAGCCCATCCCGAAGCTGGACGAGCTGCTAGGGATGTCCCGGCTTGGGCATGGACCACATGGATTGAAAACTTTTGCCAGGGCAACGGCTGGGAGGAGAAGATGTAGTACAACATGGGCCTTTCGGGTCAGATCATTGGGACCATATGACATGCAATGGGTGAAGGGCGCGAGCTGAGTTGCATCATAAAAATATGTTGAACGCCCATGACCTCTCGCGCTTGGTGTCCAAGAGTCTCACGAAAGCGGCGAGTTAAGGAGGTCAAAGAGGGACTATGTTGCGGGAAGGCCGATCGAGGATGTTGCGGCCGCCAGGACGAGGGCGAAAAAGACGGAGGAGGTCCTTTGCCAACAAGTCAAAATGCTAAAGGTGGACGCGGCCAAGCGCGTGGAGGAATACACTAAGCGCAGGAGGGGTTCTCGAAGTAGCTGGAAGTGGCCCGTCGGGAAGCTGAGCAGGCGGCCGTAAAAGCCTTCAGACAATCTCCGACATGTGGTTTCACGTTCACCTGTGCTCATGCTGCAGGCATGGATGAACATTTGGGGGAGCTCAAGAAGGGCAAAACCGTTGCTCGGCTCGAGGATGAGCTCAAAACCTTCCAACTGAGATTGAGGAGGTGAGACCACTATACCCAGAAGTTGTTGACTCAAAGGAGGGAGATGTCGAGGCCGAAGAAGAGAACGTTGTAGAAGTGGCATCCAGTGGGAAGCCACTCGACCAGGCCCCTGCTACCGACCAGCCTGCCACCGATCTGTCTAGGCCCCTTAGGGTGTTTTTTATTTTCCTGCGATTTTGTAATCGTCCCCGAGCCAAACTGTTATAAATATTTTGTCTTTAATAGAATTTTTCTTTTCAGCTCTTTCAGTTCATATTTGCTTAGATTTGTACTCCTTTAATTTTCTTTGTCATATACTCGGTGTTTAGTCGAGATGCTCAATTTGACATGGTCGGTGCTAGGCCGAGATTAGTAGAATGTAACAAAAATTATTAAGTAATGTTCTCGTTACTAGGCCGAGGTTAATAAGACGCGATGATTGTTAAGTAATGTGCTCGGAGCTAGGCCGAGACTAATAATATGAAAATTGTTAAGTAATGTGCTTGGAGCTAGGCCGAGCTTAATAAGATGAAAATTATTAAGTAATGTGCTCAGATCTAGGCCGAGACTAATAAGATGAAAATTGGTAGAGAAAGAGACAAGTAATTTGCTCGGTGCTAGGCCGAGAACACATGTTTTATTAATAATACCTCTTCAAGTAAATTACATTCCAAGGGTGATTGAATTTTTCTCCATTTAAATATTCGAGCTATCGTATGCCCCATTCTGCAAAACTGTGTTGATTCTGTAAGGTCCTTCCCAGGTCAGTAGTGGACCAGGTCACTTCTAGTAATTTTCTTCAAGACTAAATCACCGACCCTGGAATTTTCTTTCCCTCACTTTGGAATTGGGATATCGTTCACTTTTTTGTTTGTACAACGTTTTTCATCTCTCGCGCACCTCTTCTCATCTAACAAATCCAGCTCAGCTCGCAAGGTAGTTTCATTTGCATCCTCAGAAAATTGGCAACTCAAAAGGTTGGAGCACCAGCTTCATCCTTTAAGGAAAGACTCAACTGTCGGTTCAACTGGTACACTTGGCTTCTTTACTGACTTGACTGGCAGTTCTGCATCCTTTACACACTTGTCCCTCAGCTGGCTCTCTTTCAGTAGAGTCTGTGCCTTCCATCTTGACCATACTCAGCTGACACACAGCTGGGTCTTCACTCTAGTCTTAGTTGACTTCTTGCATTCTTCGACATAGCTGACTTCACTCAGCTTATGCAGTCCTATCTATTACAAAGTAGGAATACAAGGAAAATGGGGTGCCAACTTGCTATTCTAAGTTTTACATGGTATCATCAAAATATTAACAATAAATTTCCTAACAAAAGCTGATAGAGATCCGTTGTCAACACAAGTCAAGGTTTTGCTGGAAATAGGCTAGTGTCAGGCTGCCAGCAATAAAGTTGTTTTGCTGAAAGAGTGCAAAAAGCAAGGAACCAATGGGATGTACCTGAAAACCTGTAGAGACCTAGGAAAGGTTGCAGAGCATTAAAATTATGGTATGATCGTCATTAATGCTGCAAGGACAATACATGCCAACAACCTACGAGTGGGATTTGAAATATATGTCTATCTCTTCAACGGACATATTTTCGAATCTTCACTATAAAAGGCTAAGGAAGCAAGTGAGAGAATGTAACCAAGTTATTTACGAATTACAAGCAATCAAACATTCAAGCAAACCTGCAAATACTCTCAAGCTTTAAAAGATATTCCTCAATCCAAAAATTGAAGGAACTCGATCCAACACACTCACTGAAGCATAGAATACTTCCTCAAGTTGAAGAGAAAACTCGCTTTTGAAGAACAAAAAGGGTCTACTCTCCAAGTTTGAAGGAGAAGTAGGAAGGTTCAAGTTCGAACCAGAAGCTTGGGGCTTGTTGGAAGGCTGTGTGATCAATTTCGGGGTTCGAAGGAGCTAAAGTAGCAAGACAACCGTTTTGTGAAGAAGGCGAGTCCCGGGAGCGATTAGTTGTGTGATCAAGGGCGCCGACTCGGACTGTTCACTACTTTAAATACAGATCTTTACTTGTGGATTCCTCCAGAGTTGGAGAAGAGTGGATTAGAGGAATTACCCCATCCTCGAACCACTATAAATTGCTTGTGTCATCTTTACTTACAAAGACTTTATTTTCTTGCACATTATTTATATATCTTTGGTAAGTTATAATTGTTAAACTCAACGATAATAACCTTTGCTAAAAACAAGTGTTGAAAAACAAGTTTAAAACATCAATGGTAAAATGTCTTCCAATTTGAAAAAAAAAATCAAATCAATCAGAATTTAAGTGTTAGTTGATCCCGGTGAGTTATACTATCAACAACTAAGTCGAGTATGTTGAGTGGGTAACTTTGTGAAGTAAGCCAACGTAGTTATCGCTCATGGACTTAGCTGGTTTGAGTTAACTCAAAATATTTAAATGGACTAAATCGAAAATTTGGTAAGGTTTATTCACCCCCTCTAAAACCTTATACTCACCCTTGGGACCGTCCGTCATCTCCGAAAAACACCCATATATTACACTTTTGGAAGCACTTTACACCTCACTAGGTTCTCGAAGTTTGGTTTTGTGTTACAACACCTCATATCATACTTGGTCTTTAAATGCGATATGGTGTTACAACACCTTTGGCAAAACAACATGCGATTGTGGTTCAAAGCGAGAAATGGTCATACCCCAAAATCGCTATATCCATTGGAATTCTTAAAAATATTCCAACACATTTTGCTATAGTCTCTACAAAGACCTTCTCAGATTTAGATTCAGACTTTCGATTGTATTCTTCGATCATAAATCAAACAATTAGGTCACTAATCCAATTTCCATCCAGTTATGCATTTAGGAATTTCTGGAATTTTTTCAACATATTAACAACATCTAAGGATAAGATAAAAACATGATTTTCCTTCATCTATTAGGAATGAAACTAGTTTTTGACCCGTGCATCACACGGGAAGTGTTGTATTCAATTATATAAATTGAATGCATATAAAATGTACAATCTATATGTAATATAAAACACTTACATATATCAAAAAAATCATGTACTATGTTACATATATATTGCATAAACACATCATTCCATTTAGTTGCTTCCCATATTGTTTGACATGTGTTTTTCTGATTGTCTCGTGTATTCTATCCCCGACAATGAGTAAATTTAAATTTAAATTTAAAATTAATATTGGCTAATTGGTTGCTATTTGTATTTGCATTATTATAAACAAACAAATAAGTATATCATACTTCATCATCATGGATAACAGACCCCATATTGTGTATTTGTATTTTGTCATTAGACGTTGGCCTCTCATAGACATGCACAAGCGGAGTTTCATAAACTACTGTATTTTTCATCATATTTAAGTCTTTGGCAAGGGTCAACATTGGGGCCATGTTTTAGATTGAATGTTAATTTCTTATGTGATGACTTTCGACTAAATCTGAGTTATGCAAGAATGAATATGATTTGCATCAAGTCATATATATAGGAGAGCCAATGAGAATATTTAATGGTGGTTTGATAGGCTAATTGAATTATTTTTTTCCTTTCAATTTTGTTTGATATATTTTTCTATGTTTGAATTATTTTTTTAGTGTTATATTAGTTTTTATTTAACCACGATTTTGAAGTTGTGTATAATTTAATATTTAGATTTTAAATTTTCGATTATGCCACCGGTTTTCGAGTTTTATGGAAATTATTCATTAATTTTTTAATTTAACCAAAAAGTTGCATAAATAAATAAGTATTTTTTGTATAAATATTTCGATATTAGAACAATGATATCATTGTATAAATATACAGATAATGTTGGTATTATATATACGATTCATTGAATATCACACATACTTATGGCAAGTAGTAATTATAAATTTTTTTTCAATAAATCAATATTATATTGGTCGAATTATGAAAGTATGCGATCACCTAAATTAGAAATTAAAAACGAACAAATAAATTCGCAAGTATTATATTAGATATTATTTGATCTAATAGAAAAATAAATAAAATATTTTAGTTAGGAATATATAAAATCTCAAAAATATAAAGTTTAGAAATTAAAAATTATTTTTACATTACCATTTTTATGATGCAATTTATTTTTGTGCAAGTATTATATATGATATTATCTAATTTAGCAGTAATATAAATAAAATATTTTAGTTAGGAATGTATGAAGATAAAAATTTAAAAAATTAAAATTGATCTTTATTTAAGTATGAAAAAATAATAATTGTCAAAATTATGAGATCACAAATGTTACCATTTTTATGATTTAGCAATATAAGGTAGAAATTTGGATATATATATATATATAAAATTGAAAATATAAGAACTGTCAAAATTAAAGGAAATGTAACCGTTGTCAATATTACCCAACGTTTTTTTATTTTACATAATTCAATTATTTTGTATATTAAATCAAAATATGCGGAAAAAATAATTAATTTTATTACTTATATATATATATATATATATATATATATATATATATGGGTGTCAAAGTGAAGATCGTAAAAAATAATTCATTTGATATATTATATGGTTAAAACAGATAAAAAGAAGAAACATTATTTAAAAAGTTTCAGAAAAAATAAAGAAAATACAAATATAAATAATTAATGCATTATACACATAAATTTAAAAAATAATTTTATAAAATTATAATTAATGGACAACCAAAAAATATCATTTCAATAGTAATCAATATTTTTATATTTTTATTATTCATAATATTTATAAGTTACTTTCTTTATATATGTATTTATATATATAATGCTATGTATGAATATATGTAATATATATGATATTTGGATACATATTTTGAGGTATTTTTTCCAATTAATGTAAGTATTTTTTAATTAAATTTAATCAACTCAAATACAATTCTATATAATTATGAAGAAATGGGCTATGCCCGAATAACAACTATACATATATTAATATTAATATACAAATTGATGTCCAATAGCCCGAATATACAAATTGATGTCCAATAACCTTGAATGCATAATTTTTAAAGTCCATTATAAAATAAAAGTTTGAGTAAATATATGTTATATTTTTATTTTGTATATTTATTTTTATTTTATATATGCAATATGGGAGTCAAACTGAAGATCATGTAAAACGCGGCGATTAATTTGATATATTATACGTCAAAAACGGATCAAAAATGAAAAAACTTATTAAATTTTTTTAAAAAAGGATAAATATGACAATTAATCTACACACACAGATTTGGAAAGCTAATTTTTAAATCATGTGTTGTCATTATATATATATATATATATATATATATATATATATATTTCCAAAATATTTCGCTAATTATCAATATTGACTTTACATACTCTAATTATATCTTACTATTGGAAGGTTGGTTTATGCGGAAATATTTTTGAGGTACTAGTTATAAGTGACTCTCTTATTTTATATATATATATATATATATATATATATATATAGAGAGAGAGAGAGAGAGAGAGATTCTATCCTAATTTGATTTAAAAAAATATGGACTGTAAAAAGGATAACTACTGAATTATAAATATTAACACATGATAATTATCATAATTAAGATAATTATGATATAGACAATAATAACTAAAAAATGGGATATTACATATATCCTAGTAATTCAGTAGCAAATTTGCATAAAATATACAATAATCTAATACTATATATGCAACAACATTACATAAAAACATTCAGTAATATCTTTCTAATTAAGCAATAACATTACACAAAACATGTAATGATCCAATACTAAATATAGAACAACATTGCATAAAATATGCTAGAGTTGGTCCTAGGTTTCGAGGGGCCTGGAGCAAAAGAAAATAAAATGGAGGCCCTTGTAGTTACATAAAAAAAATAACAAAAATAATGTTATATAATTTCGTTGATTTAACAAAAATAAAATATGTAATTAAAAAAATATAATCCACTTTAACATTTCAATCTCAATAAAACAAGATCGTTCAATATAATTTACCATATGAAAAGGACAAAAAAATACTATTAATGAATTAGCTTTGAAATTTTGATTTTCTTGCATTTTTATCTGCAAGTCATCAATCAATCATTCGTAAATAATTTTTTTCGGAAATTCACTCTTAATTGAAATCAAATAAAATGTTAAGTCAAAGTGACTTTATTTTGTTTTTCGCAGTTAAATCATATCATCATTCAAAGACGCGAAAAATTCACTTTAATTGCAAAAAATAAAAAGTAAAGGGGAGAAAAATAACATTAAGTTTGCAGTTATAAGGACTCGAACGCAAGATCTCCAAAATTAAAGATAGAACACCAACTACTTTGCCATCTTCCACTAATAACTAAATATATATATACACATATATAAAAAATTCGGGGCCCTTGTCATGCCTGTGCACCACTGCACCACCTGCGCCACCCTAGGGCTGCCCCTAAAACATGTAGTAACATATCATATATGCATCAATATTATATAAATAGGCAGTGTTATTGTAACGCCCCAATTTTCAAAATATATAAGTAGCTTAATCTAATAAGAAAGTGTATCTAAAGCGAACGAGTAAGACGTATCTCAAAAGTAAGCGGAACCATTTTATTAATAACCCAAATAATCCATCACACTTCCGTTGCCCCACTCTGATTTTATAAAACATAGTTTAATTACAAAAATTCGTAGCACAACTTGTAACGGCTCAAAATTTCTAAAATCCCATGTAATTCAATAAAAGAAAGTATTTTATGAAACAAGCGTTAAATTAAAATTTGGATTCAAGTAAACAAAGTATTTTGATTGCAAACACAACTTTTAAAAATAAAATACTATTATTAAATAGGAAATTCTAAAGCATAAAATATTTCTAAACATCAAATTAACTAAAATTTATTATTTCACATCCACCGCCTCCAATCCTCGCTCGGGCTCCTCAACCTGAAAAGTATTAATCAATATGGGGTGAGCTTTCAACTCGCTCTGTTGGGACATGTTTGTCAAGATTAAATATAGCAATAGGCATAATCATAAACATTCAACATGTAATTTTACTATGTCATTTTCCTTTGACGATCCGATTACTTTATAGTATTGCGGGTTCACCCCGAGGATACTTTGGATCCCGGACCTTCTTACAAAATTTCCATACTAATTCTACCACTGCGGGTTCACCCCGAGGATACTTTTGATCTTGGACCTTCTTACGCCCCTAATAACATAATTTCTTTTCACATTGCACATAAACAAATACACATATATGAAGCATTTAATAATGACAAACAATAAGTGAATAGAAATATCCCCACCTTAAAATAACTGCAGATATCTTGTGCAAGGAATGTAAAAAGATGTGGTAAATCATGTTCCTCGTTTCCGAGTTTGGCTTGAATTTTGGATCAAATGGTTGATCAAAGGTTTGGCCAACTCATTCAAATAATGAGTCAATGGTTGACTTGTAGACAATTAAAAATTTGGAGGGGTCATTCTAAAATTTTTGAAAAAGTGGTTACCCAAATCAAGTTAAAATCCCCATTGATGTCTAGTGTTCACCTTATCCTCAAAGTCTCCATTATCTTTAGAAACGTTTTCCTGTCTGTTCACTCTCTCTCTCTCTCTCTCTCTCTCTCTCTCTCTCTCTCTCTCTCTCTCTCTTCTTAAAAATCTAATACGAGTGAAATTCTATCTTAATAGGGTTTAATAAAAATCTGGGTTGTAAAAGGATAATGACTGAATTATAAATATTAATATCTGATAAATAAAATTATAATTTATATAATAATAATTAAGAAATACGGGATATTACAGTTATCCTTCTAATTAAGCAGCAAAATTACATAAAATATGCAATAACCCAATACTATATATGCAACAATATTACATAAAACATACAATAATATTTTTAAAAAATGGGAGAACAAACTTCAAGAATAGATACTCCAAGTTTGATTCTTCAATCGTAAATACTTGGAAAACTTTTTGGCATCAATGACAGAAATAGGAAAAAATGAAAAAACTCTCAGAGTTTACTAATTTGAATAGAAAACTGCCAACAATAATTAAGGAAACTGGAAATGGAAAATTTTGTTTACAAAATCCTTGGATATGATATTACTTTTTGTTCGCCAAAAATATTTGGATCATACACTTGCAAGTGTACAGTGTCTATAAGCTCAAGAAATTGCAGGGATAAAATCATTATACAATTTTAAAGATCAATGTGGCTCAGAATAAAAGTTTTGGCTCAAAATTGGCTAACTAGGGAATCATGAGTCCATAGGTAGGCTTTTTAGGCTAAGTAGGCTAAACAAAAATGGCCTTAAATCATTTTCAAAAATTGCACACACACATGGCTTCAATAAAGATACCAGAGCAAGTTCTGGAGTTCTATCAATCATGAATGACACACTCAAGAAAAAAATAAGTCTACCTAATATAAAACAGTTTAAGGCACAAAAAGCTCATAGGCTTATTTTTCGCAACATGCTCAAATACCCAATTTTCTCAACTAATGCTAAGCAAATAAATGACATCTTCCCAATAATTCATTACATTATTCCCAGAAGTATGTTATCTCATTCCATAAAATGCTCATAGTAACATCATACGGAAGCTGGGCATTTTAAAAAAAAAAAATCACGCATAAAAAGCAGTTAAACGTGCTAAAGCGATGAACGTGCTAAAAATAAAAACATAAAATCAAAAATTCTAAAAAAAACGATTTTTTTAATGAAAAATGATCTACATGCAATCCTAAATGCAATGCTAAATGCAATAATATACTAAATTACGCATTCTTGACAACCCCAAACTTATAATATGCTTCATCCCGAACATATGAAGAAATTATCAAAAAAAAAAAAAAGAAAAAGTGTAATAAGTACTTACATGGATCACTGTGGTGGTAGAGGTGGAGGGTAGTGGCCCTATGAGATATGCCATTTGGTCCATACGAGACATCATCTCATACATATGCCGATCTTTGGGTGGAGTGCGAGTCGAGACCTACAAAATTGTTTGTGGGGAGTCATTCAATTCATAAATCCTTTGGGAGTTAGTAATAATTGTAACGAGTCGGAGACCTACAATTGTTATTAATCAATTGTTTATTTATCGCCGGGGAGGAGGAGTAGACTAACTTAGGAATTGAACCCATAGAATTGCATGAATTGGTTTTTTTAAAACTTTATTTGCATTTAATATTGAAGAATAATATTGAGATTATGTGCCTAAGGTTGTTCCTATAGATGGTGAAAATACTTGTGGGGTTCGCAAATTTATTTTTATTTCTTTTTCTTTATTTTTGATTTTTTTAGTTATAAAATACTCAACTTTCGGTTGCTTCAATAAAATTAGAATAGGATGTTATTATAGACTAAGTGTTTAGAATATCAATCCTTGAGGAATACGGCCTTGCTTGCCATTATTCTATAAACTACACTGTACACTTGCAGTTGTATGAACCAAAATATTTTTGGCGAACAAGTTTTTGGTGCTGTTGCCAGGGATTGATTAGATTCTACTTAGATATAGTAATAAGTAGTTCAATCTTAATTGAAGCATATTTTTAATTTGTTTCAAAAAAATTTAAATAATCGAAATTATTTTTGTTTTTATTCGATTCTAACATTATTTTTGTTTAGTGTAGATATTGCATTATCACGCGTTCTAGATCGACCCAGCCAATTCTCATTGATTTGGAAAACGAAAAGATAGCGACAAAACTAAGGAAAAGACCCAAAGCAATGACAGATGGGACTAATCCGAACACGGTAGAAAATTGAAACAACGAGGAGCGCCCACCAGGGGCGCGTCGGGGCCGATGAATTATGGAAAGGCCCGCGAAAAGGGCAGTTAGGGATTACTTCCAGTCGGAGGTAAGTCAAATTTATGGGGGTGTGGCCCGTCTGCTGATCAATGCAAATAATTTTGAACTAAAACCGGCATTGATCCAGATGGTGTCACAAAACCAGTTTGGGGGTAGAGCCGTTGAGGATCCAAACGCGCATCTGGCGCACTTTTTAGAAATTTGTGATACTGTTAAAATGAATGGTGTGTCTGAGGATATCATTCGATGCCGCCTATTCGAATTCTCTCTACACGATAAGACTAAGGGATGGTTATGCTCTTTAACACCACCAGCCGCAAATTGGGCAGAACTAAGTCAGTGGTTTCTAGCCAAATACTTTCTCCCCCAATAAGACGCAGAATCGAAATCGAGATCGCCCGATTTAGGCAATTAGATGTTGAGCCACTATATGAAGCATGGGATAGATTCCGGAGTTGTTAAGGAAGGGCCTCAACACGGATATCCCGAATACTTACAGTTTAGTACTTTTATAATGGTTTGAGTGGCAACACAAGAACAATTATAGATGTTGCATCTCGAGGTGCACTACTAGGGAAATATCCTGAGGAGGCACTAGAATTATTAGAGGAGATGGCAAACAACAGATTATCAATGGCCATCCAAGAGGTCGATTGTCAGAAGACGAGTGGCGAGTTCGAGATGAGAAGGTCGCCATGCTCACGAAATGTATCCGTGCTGAATATGAAACTGGACGCGATGCCAGCAAGTGACTCCAAGAGATCCTATTGTTGTTGAAGAGGAAGCAAACTTTGTGGGCCAACAAAGAAACTTCAACAACAATTACGAAAATAATCGATACCCCACTACTACCATCCAGGGTTGACGAAACCATGAAAATTTTTCTTATGCTAACAATAAAAATGTTTTGCAGCCACCTCAGGGATATAGAGTGGGTAAACAAGGCAGAGCGGAGTCCAGTGAAAAGAATGCATCTGTTGAAGAGATGTTATCCTCGTTTATCGGAGAGAAAAGGGCGAGACTGAACAAAGATGAAGCCAAGATAGACGAGGATGAAGAACAAGTCACTCAAATCTAAACATGAACATAAACGCAAGATCAAGTCTCTGAAACACAAGTAGCCCGGATCGCAATCGTTGTGGAAGGCCAAAGATCGAGAAAGGCAAATTCCCAAGCGATATTGAGATGAATCTCGAGAGAGAACAACAATGCACCACCATTCGTCTGCGAGGATGGCATGGAAGGTTCACAGACTTCAAATGACACGGTTTAGCAAAAGTGATTATAAATCTGAAGTCTGGCTGAAGACGTAAAACTAGCACTGTATTGGAGGCAACCCAATTTATTTCTTATTTCCGTACATTTTTATCGCCTTCAATTTTAATTTTGATTTCAATTTTAATTTTTATTTATTTAACTTGATTTTTAGTTTTATTTAGTTTTCTTGAGTTGTTGTGTAGGAGGCGTCACGGCAAACTCCCGGTTATCCAAAAACAAAGTATGGAACCAATCCCACACGGGCGTGTGAGGCCACACGGCTGGGCCGTGCGAGAGGGCGAACTGCCCATCATCAGACGGTCGGGCCGTGTGATCATCACACGAACGTGTGATGAAAGGCCGCAAACGACGCAAACAAGAACGCAAGTGCAAGGCGTGTGACCTCACACGGCCGTGTGACCCTGCGAACAGAAATCGGGCTGAACACTTTCAACCTCTATTTTAACCCCAAATTCTCTTTTTTTTTTCTCCCACTTTCTCCTACAAAAACCCTAACTCACGAAAATTCTCTCCCTAAATACTAAAACTACTCTCCAAATCTCTCCAAATTCACCTCTAATATCAAACCAAAATCACAAATCCTTCACTTTCTCGAGAAACCCACCACCAAAAACCTTCAATTTTCAACTTCTCCAAGTTCTACACCAAGTTTGGGGGTACTCCAAAAATTCCCAAATTTCATATTTTTACTCTTCCAAACCTTGAAATTCATGGCTTCTAGGGATGAAAGATGAGCTAGGAGAAATACGAGAAGAAGAAGGGAGCCGACTCCGGAGCCCAAACCCGAGCCTCAATCAATTTTTGACCTCGAGGAGCCTGAAGCTTCCAACGTCAACTTGCCAAACGAAACCCACCGGGCTAGATGGACGATACTCTACTTTCATCCATAGATCAATATGAGGTATCCCGATGAACCTACTCTTACGAATTTGGGTTTATTGGAAGATTTTAGAGCTTTATGTGGAAGAATTGATTGGCATGAATTTCTAAATGGGCATTGGGCTACTTATTCTGTTATTACACTTGAATTTTTAAGTAGCTTTGAACAGGCGGTGCGAAAAAAAAATTGATGGGAGTTAGATTTCGCTTGGGGAATGAGCAAAGGGAACTAACAATTGATGATTTAAATGAAATTTACAAAACACCTACGTATGGGGTGGAGGAGCATGAGGAATTCGATAAGGATATGTTTTGGAAAAAGATAACTGAGAAACGAATTTACACGTCGGGCACTTCTAAGGCATCTAGTATTCGAAACCCGGTGTTTTGATATGTTCAGCGAGTCTTAACTGAAACGATTTTTGCTAGGGAGGAGAGTAGAGGGACGTTGAGGGTTGGTGAATTATTTATCGTTTGGTGTATGGCATCGGGGACTAAAGTGGTGCCAAATGTTGGGGCTATGATAGCACGCAATTTGATAGAATTAGAAAGAGTGAGAGGGGTGGAATTTGCATAAGGGGATGATTACCCCTATTGCTGAGTATTTTAACATTAATTTGGAGGGGTATGCGGAGGCTGGGCCTCAATTGATTGATTTGAATGTTCTAACTGCTATGAAAATGATAAAATTCGATGGGTGTGATTACTGGCTCATTCAAGCAGATAGAACAACAGTTAAGCTTCCTAACCCCGAAGCTACTTCCATTAGATATAGGGGTAACTGGCTACTTAGAGAGGTAGAAGGGGTTGCTACTCAAGAAGAGCAGGATGAGCAAATGAGGGAGATGCCAGAATCCTCTCGCCAATGGGGTAACTGGCCATTTACTATGAGTGAGAGGCTCGAAAGGGTAGAAGCTGATGTGGGAAAATTGATAGATGACACATATCAGTTGACGATCATTCGATGAGTATCACCTGGAGTACTTACAACGCGTTTCGATGCCATCACCCGGCCAAAGAAGAAGCGGCGATGTACGAGATGATGTCTCGTATGGACCAGTGGCACATCTCACAATGCCACTACCATCCACCTCCACCACCACAGTGATCTATGTAAGTACTTATTATGCATTCCTCTTTCTTTCGATAATTTCCTCATATGTTCGGGACGAAGCATATTTTAAGTTTGGGGGTTGTCAAGAATGTGTACTTTAGTACTTTCTTGCATTTTGCATTTGCATTTAGATCGCATGTAGAGCACTTGCATTATAATTTTCAAAAAAAAAAATCGATTGTTGGTTTTTTTTTCGATTTTTTATTTTTATTTTAGCACGTTTACCGCTTTAGCACATTTAATTGCTTTTGTGTGGGGTTTATAATTCAGTTCGTATGCCCGGCTCCCTATGATGTTACTATAAATATTCTACGACATGGGATAACATACTTGTGGGAATAAAGTAATAAATTGTTATGAGGAAAGTTATTTATTTGCTTGGCATGTGTTATGAAAATTGGATATTTGAGCATGTTGCGAAAAATAAGCATGTGAGCTTTCGTGCCTTAAACTGCTTTACATTATGCAGACTTATTTTTTCTTGAGTGTGTCATTCATGATTGATAGAACTCTAGAACTTGCTCTGGTATCTTCATTGAAGCCATGTGTGTGTGCAATTTTTGAAAATGATCTAAGACCATCTTTGTTTTAGCCTACTTAGCCTAAAAATCCTACCTATGAACTCATGATTCCCTAGTTATCCAATTTTGCGCCAAAACTATTATTCTGAGCCACATTGATCTTTAAAATTTAAACATGTTTTTTCCCTAAAATTTCTCGAGCTTTATAGAAAATGAATAAGTTTAGGGGAGATGTGGTGAAAAATTATGAAAAAGAAAGGAAGTTGGCAAAAGAAAGAGGGATGAGCAGTATCTGGGTAAATAAAAAAATACATGAAGCTCGAAAAAGAAAGAAAATCTCTGGGAAAAAAATCGAGCAAAGCAAAAGAAAAATTCTGAAAATTGTGAGAGCTTGAGGCTAATGAAAAAAGAAAGAAAAATAGGCAACAAGGCCTAAGTATGAAAAAGGAGAAATAAGGGTGGAATTGAGTTGAAAAAGAAAACGATATTATGTTGAAATTGGGTTGGTGAATTGTAAGTATGTATGCTTAAAATTCTATTTGCTCAAGTCAAGTCACTTAATCCAAAATTTTCCTACCATTACCAAGGAGCCTACATTACAACCTAATAAAAGTCCTTTTTGATTCTTAAATTGTGCACACAAAAGTGATCGACATGTTAGACGATTTGCAAGCTATGGTAGTTCTACTTTCATTGAATTGAATTTGAACGTAAACACTTTCAATACACTTCGATAGTAGAGTGATACACTATTTGCTTATGAGTCGTGATGTCGAGTATCCGAGAGAGTATTAATTATGCCGAGTTTATGAATAATGACTTCTTGATCATGAAGTACATGGTTTCTTTAAGTATGAAGTCAAATGATATTTACTGTTCATAGTGTTCTTGGGTGTTTGTTCGTTTTCACCCTTTGTATTATTTTTCTAAATTTGCTCGAAGACGAGCAATGCTTTAAGTTTGAGGGATTTTGATGTGTGTAAAATATACGTGCATTTAAGAGCTTAAAATGATATATAATTGATGCATTTGCACGCATATTTACTATGTTTTTACTTGTTTTTCTTAAAAGGGCATGATACTGCGTATTCTTGTAATTCTTGCAGGAAACGGAGCTTAAAATGAATAAATATCAGTTGGAATGCCCGGATAAGATTGCCGAATGCGAAGAGAAGATCAAAATGATGGAAAAAGTGGACAAAAACACTTCACACGGCCGTGTGGGAAAGGGAAGCCCATCGCACCAGCAGCCCGTGCAGACTCACACACCCGTGTGGTGCCACACGGCTTGGCCGTGTGGGAGTCTGTTTTGACGCGTTTTTCAGTGTTTGCTTCCCGTTCCAACTCTACAAGTGATCTCTCCAAGCATCTATAAAAGAAACCCAAGTGTTGCACGAAAAATCATCACTTCATACAGAGAAAACACATCATGTAACACAGGAACGCAAGAATCGAAGATCTTCTGAGCGAAGAAGGCTAGGTCGCGAAGAACACCACAAGACTTTCGCATCTAGGGAGCGCAAGAGCTTCGAGAGCTTGGAATGAGAATCCATCCTGACAAGAAGGGTTTTCTTTCTATGTCAAAGATCTCTTTCTGCAGTGCTTATATGATGTCAAAATGTTGATTCGAATTTGTCTATGAGTTTGTAATCAATGTTTGGCATATTTTTCAGATCTTAGAGGCATAATCGAAACTGTGGATTTATATTAAATATGATTATTTGTTTTCTTAATTAATTCATGCTTTTCTATTTTATGAATTTGAGTGCTTATTTATAATTGCTTTTATTTGCCGGGAATAAATTATATGTCATATTTGTTAGTGCGAAATTCGGGAGATGAGTTCTATCAAAAACGGAAATTGAATTCATACATAAACGGATGTAACGAGTCGGGAGACCTACAATTGTTTGTGGGAGTCATTCAATTCATAAATCTTTTGGGAGTTAGTAATAATTGTAATGAGTCGAGAGACCTACAATTGTTATTAATCAACTGTCTATTTATCGCCCGGGAGGGGGAATAGACTAACTTAGGAATTGAACCCATATAATTGCATGAATTGGTTTTTAAAACTTTATTTGCATTTAATATTGAAGAAGCTTGTTGAGATTATGTGCCTAAAGTTGCTCCTATAGATGGTGAAAATACTTGTGGGGTTCGCAAATTTATTATTATTTTTTTTCTTTATTTTTGATTTTTTTAGTTATAAAATACTCAACTTTCGGTCGCTTCAATAAAATTGGAATACGATGTTATTATAGCCTAAGTATTTCGAATATCAATACTTGAGGAATACAACCTTGCTTTTCATTATTCTATAAACTACACTGTACACTTGCAATTGTATGAACCAAAATATTTTTGGCGAACAAATACGCAGTATCATGCCTTCTAAGGAAACCAAGTAAAAACACATTAAATATGCGTGCAAATGCATCAAATATATATCATTTTAAGCCTCAAAATGCACGTATATTTTACACACATCACTTTTTTACCCTCTTTCACTTATCCAAAAGATTGAAAATTTACAAGATTACCTTAATGCAAATCAATTACTTTATCACCTCCTAAAATAAAGTAAAAAATCTCCCATTAAAACTAATCTTCCAACGATTGAGATCAATCAGTCTCTACGGTTTCACCCCATGATATGGATCCTATTTGATCTGAATCCTATATCTCAGCCGTTGGTTTTAATGGATGAGATTTTCTCCTTTATTTTAGGAGTTGAGATTATAATTGATTGACATTTGGGGTAATCTAGTAAATTTTCAGTCATTTGGATAAGACAATAAGACAAAACGATGTCTCTAACTCCTATAATTTTATGGACTTGTTTTTTCTATATTACTTTATAGAAAGGAGTGGTGGACGATTTTTAATATGGGTGATCATAAAATTTAAAAAACCACCCGCACCGCCATAAGAGCAACAAGTCGCACCATTCATAATCATTTATAACCAAAATCGTGATTTAAAATATTAAATATAAATCACACTTTGCTTTATTGGTGTGGTTATGTTTTTAGATTTTAAAAAATCACAAAAACCGCACGCATCTTTGCCGCACTTTATAACTTAAGATAAAATCAGATATTGTACTTTAGTCTTTAGTTAAATATTTAGGCGATAAATATATTAAGAAGTAATTTTACGAATGATATAATTAGATTCACACTTTGCATGCTAAACATAATGCATTTTACATGCTTTCAATATTAGTAAAATGATTATATTTTGCATCAAAATAAAACAATATTACATTGCATTACATATTGAATGTAAATGAAATAAAATATATTGCAATGTGGATTTTATTTGCAAAAATAAATCTTATTTAAAAAAATACTTTTAATTATAATATTTTTCTTTGGATTTTTTTCTTTAAAATATCATAACAAAATTATATAAGTTATCAATTATATAATATTTTTATTTATTAAAATCAAAAAACCACTCGCCACCACTTAAAACTGCACCTTAGGTTTTACTTCATAAAACCGCATTTTAAAAATATTATTTAACCGAACTGCATGTAGCAATTCGGTTTGAATTAACTCAAAAAAACGCAAAACAACACTGTGATCACCCCTAGTATTTAATTTAAATTGGCATGTTTGAGAGTTTTTCAAGATTAGGATTTCAAGTAGTAAGAATGCACTAAATATGCGGTAATAATATAGTAAATATGCATGAATATATTTCAATGCTATATGAGTGTTGGCGGTTTTTAATTCTAATTGGCATGTTTGAGAGCTTTTCAAGTTTAGATTTTTCATGCGGTAAGAAATATCAAATAGGCAATAATAATATAGTAAATATGCAATCATAATATAGTAAATATGCATGAATATATATATATATATATATATCAATACTATATTAAACAATGAAAAAATAAAAAAGCCTTATGAATGTTCTAAACAAGCATTAAATATATAATAAGTATGCAAGAACATATTAAACAATCCATTAGTACATCAAACATGAAAAAAATATTAAAATCATGGTGAATATTCTAAATATAAATTAAATATAGAGTAAATACGCATGAACATATCAAACAACTCCATTTAATATATAAACAAGACATAAGATAGAAAAAACACCATGTATGTTCTAAATAAGCACTAACTTTATAGTAAATATACACGAAAAAACATCGTAAAAACCTATATTTTTTTACTACTAAGACGAACCATAAGAAAACGAAGAAAGAAGAAGGAAGAAGAAATCGATTCGGGTTGCTTATTTTTCATGAACGGTGGTAATTTTTATGCAATCAATCAATTAAGATTCTTTCCTTAATTTTTGTAACCGTTCTTTAGGGTTATATCTATTAGTATTGTTTTACAAAATTACCTTATTGTTAATTTATTAATTACATTATAATCATTTATGTATTTTAATGTGTTGGGCTTTGATCCATATCACATGCGCAATGGGCTTTAAAAGTGGTGCGAGATAGACGCCCCGTGATTCGAACTCGTGAGCGCTAGATTGCACATTAAAGGAGAGCTTAAAGGATTTGATATGGACTATATATACCAACAGATGCATCTTCTTTTATGGTGTCCATCACATAAAAACTCGAAAAGCGTGTTTGGCTTAAGCGTGTTTTTTGGGATGTTTTCCAGGAGGCGCGTGAGTGAGGAGCGTAGACATAGTGGGATGAATCCAAAGTAAAGTGTTTGAGGTCCAACAAACGACCTTTTGGGATGTTTTTGCCAGGGAGGCGCGCACGGAAGAAACGGATCGGTGGTTGTCGAGGTCAAAGCGTCTTTAGAAAAGACTCGTGTTGGTTTGTGGGAATAGAGGCTCGCGTGTGACGCAATCCGAAGGAGTTGTTGTTAGAAATGTGTTTGAGGTCCAACAAGCGATATTAGAGCAGTCTTGGGGAGGAGATTGTTGGGCTTTGGTCCAACACCCTTTAAAAGAAGCGCAGCGCAACACGATTCAAACTCATGACGCTGATTGACATGGGAAAAGAGAGCTTTAAGGGATGACCTACCAAAAGTTTTCTAGAGGTTAAGCGTGTTTGTGAGGACAAATTTTCGTGAGTGAGGACAAATTCTAGAAAATATTTGTGTTGGTTTATAGGGACAATCGTTAATCCAGTAAAGCGCTTGAGGTGCAATAATTTGAGCCATTAAAAAGTATCTTCCAAAGACTAGGATCAATCTATATTGTCTCATCCCAGACGCTGATCTAATTGGACCCATGTCTGTCTCACACACACACACACACATATATAAACATGGATGATTAGAAACAAAATCGAAGTTTAGCTTTACAAAATATTGTGTGGTCATTCTGGAGGCCAGGGCAATTATGAAACTTACATTCCAGTGCAACTTTAAGTCAATGAGGTCAATCGACGAGTCAAACATCTGCAAGGTTGATGTACTTTGTTTCCCAAAATGCTAAGTACGTCGAGTGTATAGTAGGGTCATAAACTAAATTTCGTACACACTCTAGATAGGGTCTGGGTCAATTGGTGCTCGATAAATTAAATATCCTTATATTCATGCGTGTTGTATTATGTACCATTTTGTATGGTAAATATATTTAATCATTCATTTTCTTTGTTTTTTAGGATGATCCAACCATTTCTCCAAATACGTATATGATGGATGGAGAGCCTTTATTTGATAAGCTCGGAATACTATTTAAGAGGCTCAAGCAACTTGCCTGCTTATCCTCTACGCTACTTGCCATCACGACGTAGGTTTGGAGCTAATGTTGAGCAAGGAAGTTCTTCTTTACGCCACGATTGATCGTGCAATGTTCCGGTTATTCGCGTACTTATGTTATAATGGCATGACATTTCTTATTCCAGTTTTTTAATGTGTAATTTCTTATTATTTTTAAATATGTGTTATAGGTTTTATTATATAATCGGGCTTTGATTCAATAATATTTTATATTTTAGTAATCAAAAATTGTGTATTTATTTAATATTTGAAAGTAATTTTGAAAATTCAAAATTTTAAAAATAAATTAAATTGACTAGCGCGCAAAAAAAAAAAAAAACGTGACGCCATTGCAATTGAGCAGGCGCCATTTACACATAAAAATTATTATTATTATTATTATTATTATTATTATTATTATTATTATTATTATTATTATTATTATTATTATTTCATCTCTCAATTTCTTTATTTATCATTATTATTATTATTTCGTATTCCACCATTTTATAAACGTTTTAAAGTTTGAAACCATGAAAAGAACAAGTTAAATATACAGTAGTTGAGTAGTATAATTTTGCCTAATTATTTGTGTGTGTGTGTATATACTCTTCAGCGTACTGAAAAACTCATTCTTGCACGCCCTATTGAATACTGATTTTAGCTTTTTTACTAAAAAAGTTATTCGGCCACTGAAAAGTATTATTTTTTTCCAATCTCATTTTGAATGGTCATTGATGGGCTTGGATGTTGGAATCAAGCTATAACAATTAGTTCACTCTTTTTTGGTTTCTTGTACATATTAAGCATGAAAAAGATGATAATAATAGAACATATTTTTTTATTCTTTGTACATATCAACCATAAAAAGATAGGTTGTGAAACATTTTCCAAAATTTTCAATTTGGAGTGAAAAAAATTTAGGATGTGTGAAAAAAATAAAAAAATTTCAAAGAAAATCTCATTTTTCTCCAAAATTAATTTTCTCTCTCTTTTTCACATTTCTCAATACTCAATTATATTATTTAGTTCTCTCTCCTCTCCCTATTTATATACAGAATTCCGATAATTTTTTTAATTTATTACTATTTTTATTATTTTTCTCTTAATCTTGTTAACAAAAGGTATAAAATGAGACACATATTTCCTATTTTGGGATCAATTTTTTATTTTTGTTCAATTTCCTTACATTATATTTTATACTAGGGTTAGTCTTCTGTCAAACGGTCTAACGGATCTAATTCGTGAGACGGATCCAAATATCTAACCCGTCAGCCCACCAACAGCCCCCACAAGTACCAATACCACATCCGCTAGCCGCTGCTAATACATATTAGGAGAGTTGCTAATACATTTAGCAGGACTACTAATACTTTTCGGAGGAAAAACTAATATTTTTAGGGGTGCTACCAATATTTTTCAGGATGACTATTGATACTTTTTGGGGAAGAACTAATACATTTATGGAGAACTACTGATTCTTTTTATGAGGAAAACTATTATTTTTCAAGAAGAATACTAAAATACATTTAATCAGAACAACATAATACTTTTAAGTAAGACTACTAATACGTTTTAGTAGGAATCTAATACTCTTGATGGAAAAAATAAATATTTTTCAAGAGAATTATTGAAAAAACTGTTCAAGCAGATTATTAATACATTTCATGGTTACTACTAATATTTTTTTGATGGACTGCTAATACTTTTCGTAAGAAAAAGTTAATTATATTTAGGAGAACTACTAAAATATTCTCCAGGGTACTACTAATACTTTTTCGAGGAACTACTAATACTTTTTAGATTCACTGTCCTAAAATATTACAAATATGCTACTGGTCCATGAAATTACGAAAATAGATGGGTCAGGTTGGATCCGTCTAACAGAAAAGACCCATTAAACGGTCTAACAGAAGTTTTCGTGTTTACATTATTATTTCCACAAATAATTTTTTCACAAACAATCAAAGAAGAACCAATCACAGTACTTGCAAAATAAATTTTTTTCATCCTTATTCTGTTCTAAAACACATTTCGCTACCCCTAATTTCATTTTGCCGTACCAATCAACTCTAAAAAGAAAAAGTAGGAAAAAAGGAAAAGGATTTGAAGTGAGAGATTTTACTAAAGGTGGGTTGAATGTATTAAGGTTAAAAACTGCCAGCCCATCACCCATATGCCCCTCCTTCGAAAAGTGTTCCTCCAGACCCTTTTGGGACTGTTCACACACTACACTACACACACTTAAGCTGCTTTAACTTGCACACTCATGACTCACTCCTAGTGTGCTACCTCACAGTGCCGCAAGATATCACAAATGCCTCTCTTTCTCTCCTCTTCCTCTTCTTCTTCTAGCAATCCTCGGCGGCTCTCGCTAACTTGCTCTCTCTCCCCATAACCCACCACAACACTAATCTCACATATATTACAGTATACTGTGTTTTGCATTAGACTGTGCTAGATAGATATACATGGCCGCCGCCGCTGCTATCTTGTTCCTTGTGTTAACCTCCGCTCCGTTGTTAACGTGGGCGGAGCTGAACGCAGATACCGAAGCTGAGATTCAAGCTTTGACCTCTGTGAAGATGAGCCTCCATGACCCGCTCGGCGTGCTCACCGGCTGGGAACCTTCCACGCCGTCGGCTCCCTGCGACTGGCGTGGCGTCGGTTGCTTCAGTGGCCGGGTTAGCGAGCTCCGCCTCCCTCATCTCCAGCTCGTCGGCGAACTATCTCCGCAGATTGCTAATCTGCGCATGCTGCGCAAGATAAACCTACGCTCCAACTTGTTAAATGGCACCATCCCTTCTGCTCTCTTCCGGTGTACCCTCCTGCACTCGATCTTCCTCCAGTACAACTTATTCACCGGAAACATCTCGGCGGAGATCTCCAACCTTACGAATCTTCTAGTCTTCAACGTCGCCGATAATCGTATCTCCGGCGAAATCCCCAAAGTACTCCCCCAGAGTATCCGGTACTTGGACCTTTCGTCGAACGCATTCACAGGCGAAATACCTAGAAACATTTCGAGTGGGTCCCAGCTGCAGCTCATCAATTTGTCTTACAACAAGATTTCGGGCGAGATTCCCGCGAGTCTCGGGGAGCTTCAGAGTCTTCAGTATCTCTGGTTAGACTACAACAGTTTAGTAGGCACGTTGCCTTCTGCTCTAGCGAACTGTTCGGGGCTCGTGCATTTCAGCGCTGAGGGTAACGCAATCGGCGGCGTGTTGCCGGCAGCGATTGGCGGGCTGCCAAAGCTTCAGGTTGTTTCTTTATCGCACAACAATTTATCCGGGTCTGTGCCAGGGTCTTTGTTTTGTAATGTATCTGATTATCCACCCTCGATTCGGATCGTTCAGCTAGGGTTCAACGCATTCACAGAAATTGGTTCGCCATTGTCTGTTACGTGTTTTAGTGTAATGCAGGTCTTTGACCTTCAGAAAAATCAGATTCCTGGTGGATTTCCATTGTTTTTGACTAATGTTTCCTCATTAACATCGGTTGATCTTTCTGGAAATCTGTTTTCTGGTTCACTTCCAAGTGGGATTGGGAGTCTGCAGCAACTGGAAGAGCTGAAATTGGCGAATAATTCTTTCAGTGGGTTAGTTCCAACTGACATCAGGAACTGTAGGAGTTTAAGAATTCTTGATCTTGAGGGAAATTTATTTTCTGGAATAATTCCTACATTTGTCATTGAGCTGATCAATTTGAAAGTCTTATCTCTTGGAGGGAATAACTTTTCAGGCCCTATTCTTACCAGTTTTGGAAATTTAACAGCACTTGAAAGCCTGAATTTGAGAGGCAATGGCTTGACTGGAGGCTTACCTGAGGAATTGATGGTTTTGAGCAATTTAAGTACATTGGATCTGAGTGGTAACAAGTTTAATGGGTCTATTCCAACAAGCATTGGGAACTTGAAGCAACTCACAGTTTTGAATCTTAGTGGCAATGGATTTTCCAGTTCTATCCCGGAAAGTATCGGGAGTTTGTTTAAGTTGACATCTCTTGATTTGAGTAAACAGAATATGTCTGGGGTATTACCTTCCAACCTTGTCGGCTTGCCTAATCTGCAAGTGATCGCATTGCAGGAAAACATGTTTTCTGGGGAAGTTCCTGAAGGTTTGAGTAGCTTATTCGGGTTGCAGTATTTGAATCTTTCTTTCAATTCATTTTCTGGTCACATTTCTCCCACATTCGGTTTCTTGAATTCGTTAGTTGTTCTGTCATTGTCTAACAATCACATTTCTGGCTTAATTCCTCCACAACTCGGGAATTGTTCATCTCTTGGAGTTATAGATCTTCGGTCAAATGCTTTAAGTGGTCAAATTCCCATTGAATTTTCGGGCCTCTCGCATTTGAAGGTTCTTGATTTGGGGAGAAACAACCTTACAGGTCAAATCCCAGAAAAATTTCCAATTGCTCCTCTTTAACTTCGCTTTCACTCGACTCAAATCATTTGACCGAACGATTCCTGCTAATCTTTCATTAATTTCCAGTTTGGTCAATCTCAATGTGTCGAACAATAACTTAGAAGGTGAAATTCCAGTAACTGTAAGCTCTAGATTCAACAATCAATCGTCTTTCTCTGGTAACCAGGGTTTATGCGGGAAGCCATTAGATAAAAAATGCGAGGAAAACGGTGATGACAGTGGGAAAAACAAACTGATCCTGTTCATTGCTGTGGCTGCTAGTGGAATTCTTCTTATGTTATCATGTTGCTGCTTTTACATTTATAGCTTTTTGAGGTGGCGTGAGAAGGTCCAAAAAGGTGTTGCAGGTGAAAAGAAGCAGAGTCCGGCTAGGGCTAGCTCGAGGAGCAGTGGTGGCCGTGGCAGTAGTGAAAACGGTGGACCAAAGCTTATTATGTTTAATAATAAGATTACATTAGCAGAAACAATCGAAGCAACGAGACAGTTTGACGAAGAGAACGTGCTAAGCAGAACTCGCCACGGTGTACTCTTCAAGGCATGTTACAATGATGGAATGGTGCTGGCTATTCGCCGGCTTCCCAATGGATCCCTTGACTTGAACATGTTCAGGAAAGAAGCCGAATCGCTCGGTAGAGTGAAGCATAGAAACTTAACCGTTTTACGCGGATACTATGCTGGATCGCCCGACGTCAGACTCCTTGTCTACGACTACATGCCTAATGGGAATCTTGCAACGCTATTGCAAGAAGCATCGCACCAAGATGGGCATGTCCTAAATTGGCCAATGCGTCACCTAATCGCACTTGGCATTGCCCGTGGCCTAGCTTTCCTCCACGCGGCCTCAATGGTTCACGGCGATGTGAAACCACAAAACGTGCTGTTTGATGCAGATTTTGAGGCACATTTGTCCGATTTCGGGCTGGATAAGCTGACAGTGGCGCACCAGCCGAAGCGTCCCACGTCAGCATCGGTTGGTACACTTGGCTATATATCGCCAGAAGCAACACTAACGAATGAGGTCACGAAAGAATCAGATGTCTACAGCTTTGGGATCCTGTTATTAGAACTCCTCACCGGGAAAAAGCCGGTGATGTTCACTCAAGATGAAGATATTGTAAAATGGGTGAAAAGGCAATTGCAGAGAGGTCAAATTTCGGAGCTGTTAGAGCCAGGACTGCTTGAGCTAGACCCGGAATCATCAGAATGGGAAGAATTCTTGCTTGGGATAAAAGTAGGCTTACTTTGCACCGCACCCGACCCACTAGACCGGCCCACGATGGCGGATATTGTGTTCATGTTGGAGGGTTGCAGGGTCGGGCCGGACATACCGTCCTCCGCCGATCCTACGTCCCAGCCTTCTCCCGCCTGACCGAATTCGTAAACCGGATCTCGTTTACATTTTTTCCCTTTTTTGTTTCTGTCATTTGTTTGTTAGGAGAAAAAGAAAATAATGGTAGACTTGTTATCCATTGTTGGATTTTTCATTTATTTTTTTCCTTGAAACTCTTATTATTGTGGAGTAAAGAGATAATTGTTTGTTTGGAGATTGGGTGGGCAATGCATGCCGGGCGGGGGACTTTTGGTGGCTGTTGGTGGGTGGGAGCAAAAGGCCAAAGGGGAGGGACCATTAGAGAGTGAAAGTAAATGTATACTTTTCGTGTAATTGAAAAAATTGGAACAGTATATTTGGGTCAATGATTTGGACAGGTCTGCAGTTACATGGGTAGGAAGAAAGGTGGGATTTTTTTAATGATATGAGTTGAGGACAGAAAAAAAAAGGTGGTTTTGATGTGGTGGTGTCACGTGGCTGCACACTGTTTGATGGGGGCTCATCTGTTTTTTTTTTTTTTTTTTTTTTTTGATAATTTCATTCAGATGTTTTGAATTTTAATGAATATTGATGTTGAAAGTAGAGGGGGCATCTTTTGGAAAAGTAGCCGTTAATTCTGTAGACCAAGCTTTTTCTTTCTCTCTCTCTCCAAAATCAGCAATCATTGTTGAAGGGGACAGTGTGAGGGATGGCAATGGCATGTTGAATGAGCAGCTTCTTTGATACCCAGTTCTTGTATTATATCCCTACTTTCTCAATTCACGTTTTTTGATGTTTTAATCGATTATTATTCCTCCACGCTCACATATTAGTTTGGGATATGATTTTTTATTGTATTATACTTTATATTATATTTTATCATTCTATTCTGTGTAAATCTAATGGGATTAGAATAACAATTAGAAAATCGAAATTCGGAATTTTGGTACAAACTATTTAATTAGTTTTTAAGTTAATAATATCACATTATTATTTTTAAGTGAGGTGACTTTGAAAATAAAATTATATTCTAAAAATAATAATCTAGAAACAACTTGTCTCTTATGAGTCCGTCTCACGGATCCTATACCCGAAACCCGACCAAATTGCTCACCCAATGCCAAAAACCCGCTACCTCCTACCAGCCATTTGCAGAGCCCCTAAAAAAAAAAAGCCCAAAAACATAACAAACGGACAAGCTCCTCTCCCGATACCTGGAGGCTAGAGCAGCTGCGGTTTTTGCAACGACAAAAAGTCGTCGCAAAAAATTGGAAGTCGTTGCTAATACTTTTTTTGCAACGCCTCGTCGTGGCAAAAAAGTCGAGTCAAATATTGCGACTCAAAAATATTGTTTTGCAACGACTTCAATGTCGTTGCAAATACTTCTCCGGCGCTGAAAAATGGAAAATTGCGACGCTCATGACAATGAAGGTACTACAATCTACTCATACAACAATACTATTTTCGCGATTTTGGATGTTAAATACATATATATTACAATCTTACTGCGTTTTAAATATAAATGTTTGTCTTTTGTAGATGAAATTTTTGTTTTAGATACTAGTGGTGTACCACATGCTGATAAATCAAACGAAGGTAATGTGCTGCATATTTCATAATATAGTTTAAAGGTATTGCTTTTTCAGTAAAAAGTATACTTTCTCTGTGAAAAATATTACGTTTTATGTGAAAAGTATCAATTTCAAACATAAAGTTTAACAATATCTTATATATATTTCTTTGATTTTTGTAGATGAAATTCTTATTTTGGCTACCAGAGTGTACCACAAGCTGATAAATCAAAAGAAGGTAATGTGTAGCGTACTTGACACTTTAGTTTTAAAAGTATTACTTTTCCGGTAAAAAATATTGCTTTTGTATGAAAAGTATCATTTTTCTGACATAAAATATCAAATTTAGGTGGAGCAATTGTTATTGATTCTAGTGATGACAATGATGAAATTACTAATTTCAAAAATGCAAGTGATATATTTCCCACTGAAGATGAATGTAATAGTTACTTATTGTTTGTTATTTTGAATATTATGTACAAAAATAATTTTATGAAAAATGATGCAAAAAACAACAAAGGGTGGATTTGATGTAAGTTGTTCTCTTCTCCATTTAGCACGAGGAACAATCAAAGAAATGCATAAATTATATTGTGATAATGCTCGTGCTGTTGGGTTCAGTGTACGGAAATCAACTTCTAGAAAATATACAAGTATTGCTTACCGCATAAAAAGTATCACATTTTTCATAAAAAAGTGTCACGTTTCACATAAAAAGTATCACTTTTACCCATAAAGTATCATAAGTTTTCTTCCACCAGTTTTAATTTTTGCAACAAGAGTATTGCTTTGCACATAAGAAGTACCATTTTTATCCATAGAAGTATTACATTTCACTACAAGAAATCACACATTTTATGACGAAATTTCTTGCCACGCATAAATATTTGTCATATTTTGTTCATTAACAGTGACAAATTTTATTTTCACACCTTTGAAAAATACATTTTTATGACAACATATAATTTTGTCACTATTGACCTTAAATGTCGTCACTAATCGGACTATTTCATGACGATGAAATGAAATCCGTCACATTATTTTTCCGATTTATGGAATTTCACAATAAAAGTTTGAAGATCAATATTCAAAGACAAAATATTAATAATTGGTGATGACATGTGGTGTCACAAAATATTTCATTGAATGACAATATTATATTTTGTCACTAATTACTACAATAAAATGTGACAACATTTTTTCGTCAACAATATTCATATTTAATGATGGTATATGTTTTAAAGACAACTCATATTATTGATGACTTTGCGTTTTGTCACAAATATTAATTTTATATGACGAGATAGTAATTCGTCATTAATTAGTTGAATTGATAGGTAATGCAATTGCTTTGTCGTAACTATTTATATTCACTGACAATGCAAATAAATTTGTCAATAAGTAAAAAAATTGAAGATGTAATACTATAATTTATGACAATTTTATTGTCATGTATGGTAATTCTATATGACGAGATATAATAATTTATCATTAAAGAACTTACTTGATTAGTGACAAAACTATTCGTCTTGAATATATTGACATTGCACGTCAAATTCGTCAAAAAAATATTTGGAGGCAAATCTTTTAAGGTAAAAAGATAATAGTTTAACACAAATTATGTAATTAAATTTAAGGAAAAATGTTATGCTAAAAAAATTTGAGAGGCTATAACAATGTGTGAGGTCACCCAAGAGAATTTCAACTTTACTTGATAATGTCATTTCCAAACAAAATAAAAATAATTACAAGCAACTACAAAAAACCATAATATGATTTTTAGCTCCAAATGAATACTAGATAGCAACTATTACACACCATTGTCTAATACTATCAAAGACAACGATGAAACACCGTTACCTATTGGTGCTCTTTTTCACAACGCCAATATCTGCATCAATTTTTTTCCCTAAAAGACAACGGTGAATCACCGTTGTGTATTTCTTACTCTTTTACAACACGGACATCTTCAACACCGTTGTCTTTTAAAATGATCACAACACATTTTGCATAAATAATTAAAAAAAACTCTAAATATTCATGACAATCCAATCACTTAATATAACACAATTACCAAATCCAAATCTAAATTCAAATTCATTGCAAATATCAAATATTTCCAAATACCAATCATATCCAGTAATTCGGGTGATTAGTACCTTGAGTTCAACATCATCAAGAATAATACAGCTGACAAGCCTTACACCAGCTCCTATCCGAGCATTAGCTGAGATTGAGACATTGGGACCAATCTGTTTCACGGCAGAGAACACAATCAAATTAGAAAATAATAACTTTTTGTTTGCTTTCTCTATGCTTTTCCCCTCACACAAACACACATATAATGAGAATATGTTATAAACTAAGAAAAATCTCTGTGGACAATGCTACGGAGTGAACAAGGAAAAGTTTCAAAAACAAATAAGGTTTTTAAGACTTACACGAGTACACTTACATAAAAAAAATTAAAGGTTAATTACAAAAACTACCCCTGAGTTTTAGCCAAATTACAAAAGCAACCCAGCTATCTTTTCAAATTAAAATACCCCCTCTGACTTGTTTTTAGCTTACAAATTGCACCCTCAAGAGCCCTCAAGGGGAGAGTATTTGTTAGGTAAATACAAACCTCGATGAGGTATTTGTAATTTTGAAAGATAGCCGGAATTTTTCGTAATTAGACTAAACTCAGGGGTAGTTTTTGTAATTATCCAAAAAAATAACTACCAGGGTACAGATCAATCAAGAGAAGAAGATAAGATTATAAAACATAAAACAATCATCTCCTTAAGCCCAAGACAGATTTACATTCTCAAGTCTCAAAGAATGGTATGCTTCAGGCTTCAGCACATGGACCAACGTGCAATTAGAGAGACATCATATGCCCAAAGCATTAAAATGACCGTAAATTGGCAAACAAATTTCAAATAGATCATCGAAAAAGGACATAATTCAATATGAAGAACATATAACTCATGAACTTGCATAGTTTACAAGTTTAAGTTTTAGCACATAAGTCTCTTCTCCGATTATCTTTGTGGGTGTTGGGTGGTCGGGGAGACAAAATATAAATCGAGTTGGACATTATCACAAACACTTAGTTTGCAAATGAATTGTAATTGGTGAGAATCAAATTGCATATTCAATATAGTTTAACAAAAAATAAACTGCATAATGGTACATTAAAATTGAACTAATGGGACATTAATATTGAATTCATAGGACATTAACAACAAAACCATGCATCAGTTATTAACCAAATGAAAAAATGTTTTACCTTCTTTTGCAAGGAGTGTTGAAAGGAAAAAACAAGCTTCTGGTGATTGGAGCCGGAGTGGAATTGGCAACCGGTGGACGCCTGGGCCGTGATTGGAGGATGAATGGAGTGGTGCTTGTGGTTGGATAGACTATAGAGACACAGGTGTGTTGTGTGTGAGAAATTTGATAAGAAACAGAGGTTTCGGCCTTCGGAGCTGGTCTATTATTGTTTGTGGAGCTTGAACACTAAGTTGCAATAAGATAAGTTGCTATTTTCTTTTTTTTTTTTTTTTGAGATCCAGATAAGTTGCTATTTAAAAAGCAGGTAGCAACTTACGTTCTAAAAAGAATTGGACAAATAAAAATAAAAAAGGAATTACATATTATAATAAATTTTGATATAATATGTTATACATTTATTTATGATCATGGTACTTGGAAAATCCTACTTTATTAACCTAGTTAGTTAATCACGGAATCAGAAATAGTCAGCATTTAATATGTGAGTGTATTATGAATATAAATTAAAAATAATGGTGAATAAATGGACAAATTAGACATAAATAAATAATTAATATACGGATTACTACTAGACATAAGGGTAAATTACAAAAACAAAATAAATATTTGAAAATATTAATAAGGCTCATTTTTAATATTATTTTTATATGATTTGTATTTAAAATACTTTATATATCTAATTAAAAATTGTAACAAAAAAAATCTATATATCTTTGTGTGAATTGTTTTTATGCTTTTATTTATTAGTTATATTAAATATATAGTATTTTTATATTATATTAATCTATAACTTAACATAAAATAAAGATATGTTTTTAATGACATTTGATTTTATGAAATATTTAACAAAGTTGTTCGAAAGATTTTGACTTAAAAAATCTATAATATTTAAATACATTATAAAATAAAATTTTAGCTTACCGTCTGCCTAATTCATTCCATTCCGCGGTGGAGTAACAAGAGGTGAGTAGTGACGGCCGGATGAACTATATTTTCTATACATATATATTATAATAATATATATTCATTTAGTTTTTGTATCTCCGAAAAACTGTCAAATAAAGTTTATCAAATCCTATCTATAACGCTGAAGATTAAGCATTTTTGAACATAAATAAAAGTATATTGTGCAATTGAACATAAATAAAAGTATATTGTGCAATTAGAACATTTAGTGAATTTCCTGCCTTAATTGAACAAAACTCCAGGAGTTGATGTACACAAAAGTTGTAGCTTTACTTGTTCACTTTCCAATATATTTGAACCCCTTTGTGCTATAATTATATGTCAAATAAAATATGAGTTTATAAAAAGTAATTTTTGCATAATTTAAACATTAATATAATTACAATAAATACGTAAATGCATAGTAATAGTAGTACAAAACTTTGTTAGTTTGAACTCGTATTGTACTTGTCTACTAACTCGTTTATATATGAATAATTGAAAATTATTTATATTTCTCATATACATTTTGAAGCATCGTTAACTATTCCGTACTTTTGAAACGTTTATCACACGTGTTATAATCATCTATATAATACTTGACAAATAAGTATAAATACAGATCACATAAAAATATTCCGTTTAATTTAAATTCATACTTTAGTCGCACGTATACGAGTCCAGATCATCAATTAAATCAATATATTTTGGAAATTTTTTATTGTAGCATTTAATGAATATTCAAAATATACTCGTATATATGAAATGGCGAAATTTTTGAAAATATGCAATTTTTTAACTAGTAAAAGACACTGTTCTAAAAACCATGCCCAATCCCTATTAGTCCCTGCCTAGGCGCTAGGCTCCCCTTGTCCGCTTACATTATTTTCTCGATTAAGTCCCGCCTAACCCAGCCTAGGCCGCGCCTAGGCGCTAGGCCCCAATCAACCGCCCGACTAGCACCTAGAAGTTTTTAGAACACTGGTTAAAGATACATGTGTTGTGCGTAAAATACTATCATTCTAAAAATAAATATTGAAATATTAGAAAATATTTTTCTTACATTTAAGTTGATTTGTCATTATTATTAGGGATAATTACAAAAACACCCTTGAGGTTTGGGCTAATTACAAAAAAACCCAGAGATGCTTCAAAATTACAAAAAAAAAACTTTGAGGTTTGATTCCGTCTTACATTCTCACCCCATACAAAAAAAAAACATATCAAAACCCCCCTGATATTTATAAAAATACTACAGTTATCCCCTTATATTTAACACATAATCAAACTTGATGGGTTTTTTCGTAATTTTAAAATATTTTTAATTTTTTTTTGTAATTAGCCCAAACCTCAGGGATGTTTTTGTAATTATCCCTTATTACTATTTTATATCTTAATTATCAATTATAATTACTATAAATACATATGATGTTATTTTTCAAATCAAGTTGTTCGTGAGCTTCCGTTAAAAAAGGAATGACGGCCAAAAAAATCTCATTCATCTTTTTTTTTTGTTCATTCGCTCTGCTTGCAGAGCGGCATACCGAAAAAAGATCAGTGCCATGTGCTGGCATGGGCTTGGTTCTTCTAATGAATACGTCCAACCGATATCAGATATGGCCATATTTGGGAGTCGGTGTCGTGTCAAGCAATCCATCCGGCTTTGGCGTTTACAGGCTTTTCAAATCTATGTCATTTGTTCTTCTTCCCCTAACCCTCCTTAATTCTTCTTCTAACGTTCGTGCCTTGCACAAATTAGCCCTTTTAAGTAAGTATTTGTCAGTCGTTAGGCTTCCATAAGGAAGGCATGACTATAGCCCTTGGTAAATTTACCACTGAAACGGGAACATAAATCTCTTTCAGAGCCTTGACTGAAGTGGTGGGGATTAAATATTCTTAAAATAGTAATTTATTTTGCAAACTTACAGATACATTCTAAAAAAGGCTCATTCCCCAAAACAAAAACATTGTTAAATGAGTAAGTCTCCTATCAGACCGTCTAATGGATCTATTCCGTTAGACGGATCTCCAATCCAGTCCATCTTGAATATATGGGTTAAACCCACTCAATTTTAAGACGGTAGATCCGATAATATCTATTGTATAATAACAGATCTACTTGGGACATGTGGACCCACCTTGAGGAGGGGTTTTTTCAGAAAGGAAAATGAGAGGGGTGTGTTGTAATTTCTGTAAGGAAAGTGATGGGATTTTGTAAAGATTGATAATCGTCTCACGAGAAAATAAACAACGTCGAGAAAAGAAATATGTTTTCATCTAAAGAAGAGAGATTCAACCAACAAATGAAAAATCAGTACGCAAAAAATGAAGAACGAGCAGACAAGATTTTCGAATTTCTTGGATTGGTGGTATTATTGGACATAGTCACAACTTTACCAAGTTGATTCCTAGGTGCTATCAACTTTTTCTTTTTCATGCTAAAGATTTAAGCGAGGTGTCTCTGGAAAGAATGCACTCCCGTAATGATCCTCTGGTTATTAGGGAAATAATCAATACTTTTGAAGCAGAGTATTTGAAGACGAAACACTAAATCATACAAAGTATTAGTATCATCTAATACTTTTATGGAGAAATACTAATACATTTTATAAGAAAAAACTAATACTGCGGAAAGACTACTAAAATACTCTTTTAGGAAATTACTAATACTTTTCTTAAAACTACTAATACTTTTCCGAGGGACATCTAATATATTTCGGGAGAAAAAAATTAATCATATTAAGGAAACTACTAAAATATACTCCAGGAACTACTAATACTTTTTCTAAAACTACTAATACTTTTTCGAGGGACAAATACATTTCGGGAGAAAAATTAATTATATTAAGGAAACTACTAAAATACTTTCTGCAGGAACTACTAATACTTTTTCTAGAACTACTAATACTTTTTTTGAGATCTTAATACATTTCGAGAGTATTTAGGAGAAAAACTAAAATACTTTCTCAAAACTACTAATACATTTGGAAGAATCTGCTAATACTTTTTAGAAGGACTGTAATACATTTCGAAGAACTCTATTACTTTTTTAGAAGGATGGCTAATACTTTTCGGAAGACTCATAATATCTGGGTGGTCCATTAAAACTACTAAAACACCACCGCTAATATTATGGAAATCTTGCCATGACCATGGATCGATCCGTTTAACAGTGCCGACCCATTGACGGTCTGACAGGAGTTTTTGTGTTGTTAAATTGATATATTAAATCAATATTTTTTGAAAGGAATATTAAATCAAATTGATTAACCCACTTCCCTCAATTATCAAAAATATCAGCCTACCACTTTAACTTCTAGATGGTTTCATTAATTCGCACCTCTCACTCCCAGACTTTCGATAATACCTAACTAAACTTGAACAGACTTCATCAATCGGATGGAAAAACACTCAAAAATTTCCCAAATCATAATCAAAACCAACACATTCCCCTCACCCTCGAGCAACACAAACCACGACATTCAACCTACCGACCAGCAACCATAGCATCGCGCCAAGATATGGAAGTGAGGAGACTCTTGACTAGCCTTAAAATTGAAGTCGCCTCTCGCCGATTTACCGCCATTCAGTGCACCACCTCTACCATATGGGCTGACTCTGGCAACCTCCTGCTCGGCGGCGGCGGCGTCGAAAAACAATTGTGAGGGAGACAGAAATTACTAGAATTATCTGAACCTTCATCGTCGGCAAAAATACGCCCGTATTTGAAGTGATGGTGAAATTCATACCCTGCAATGTGAGGAATACGACTTTTCTTTTTAAAAAATTCTTAATTCCTTTTATTGGATTTCCTTACAAATTTCTGACATTAAAAATAGAAATTTGGTTTTCGATATGGTTAATGTTAATCCTAGATTCTGATTTTTTTCTAATGATAATATTTATAAACAATAAATTAATAGATAAATAAATAAGTAAAGGAAACCCTTTCACAGTCGAAAATGTGGCAGACAATTGTTTTGCTTTCGCGCTTATTATTTTAGTCTAACTAAGGTATAATCTATTTAGTTAAGGTAGATAAACACAATAAATTAGAGTTATCGTAGCACTCCCCATCTCTCCCCTTTTACCAGTCAATATATATGTCAAGGATTAGGCTAAAAATATATTAAGGATATCAGTTGCTTCCCTTTTTGTAAATCTGCATTCTCTAATCAATACTGGTAATGTCTCTTTTCTTCACTGAAATCACAAATATACAGGATTTTTTTATGGGAATGACTAATTGCTTATGCGTGACATGTAGGTTGCTCTATTTGAGAATGTTGTGTTATGTGTTGTTGTGATATAGATTTTTATTAATATGAAACATGAGTTTTGTGCTTGTGTGTGTATGGGATATGTAAATCGTTTTTTTTTTTTCTTTTTGCTACATCTGGTGTTATGTCTCAAACAGGAAGCTGAAGAATTAGTACAGAAGTTGGGCTACGATGGAGCACATATAGTCGAGTGTAATGTCTCAAACGGAGGTAGAAGAGGTGGTTTGTGTTTAATGTGGAGAGGTAGATATACCTTCCAAGTTCAATCGGATTCCCTTCACCATATTGATGGTACTGTTGATGATGGATCTAGAGAGTGGCGATTATCGGGTGTTTATGGGTGGCCGGAAGAGGAGCAGAAATTTCTCACATGGAATCTCATAAAATCTCTGAAAGATAACCCTAACCCATTATGGATTTGTTTCGGGGACTTCAATGAGATTATGTTTAATTTTGAGAAAACGGGAGGCCGTCCCCGGAGGGATACGAGGATGGCGGAGTTCCACGAGGCAATACAAGAGGTGGGGTTAGATGATTTGGGCTACGAGGGGTATTCATATACGTGGACGAACGGCCAGACAGGGGATAACAACATTCAAGAACGCCTTGATAGGTGTTTCGGATCAAACGAATGGGTGGCTATCTTCCCGGAGATCAAAATCCACCATCTTCCACGGATCGCTTCGGATCACTGTCCAATCCTAATATCATGGAATGGTCTCACCAAGGAAAAAGAAAGGAAAGGCAAAGGGAAAAACGTGTTTCGATTTGAATTGATGTGGTTGTCGGATGAATCGTGTCAACACGTCATTAGAAACTCATGGGAAAAGGATGGAAGAGCGGTGGACGTGCGCATGGTTCAAGAAAAAGTTAAAAAGTGTGGGGCTGGTCTCAAAATGTGGGAGAAAAATCACTTTGGAAACATTGGATTGAAAATTACTGAATGTGAGAAACTCCTTAACACCCCACCTCTCTACAAAGGCTGCTTGTGCCCGATAGTATTCGGACTCGAGCAAACATCGAAATTCAACTCCAGGATCTCCTCGCAAAGCAAGAAAAAATGTGGCACCAACGTGCGAGGGCCAACTGGATAAAAGACGGGGACAAGAATACCGAATTTTTCCATAAATTGGCTAATGGACGGCGTGCACGAAACACCATTGATAGGATAAAAAATTCAGCTGGGGGATGGGCAGAGGAGCATAGGGAGATCGAGAAGGAATTTATTAACTATTTCCAGGGGCTCTTCAAAGCAGAGGAATCATTGGACATGGATAGGGCGATAGATGCGGTGGACTTGAAAATGACGGATGAGATGAACGGAATGCTTACACGATCTTTTGACACGGAGGAGATAATGACGGCTTTAGCTCAAATGCACCCGACAAAATCCCCGGGCCCTGATGGTATGCCTGCTTTATTTTTTCATAAATTCTGGCCCATTCTTAAGTCGGATATGCTATCTGTTATTCTCCAAATTCTTAATGGTGATGCTAGCCCCGAGCCAATCAATGATACTTTTATTGTCCTTATTCCGAAAAAGAAAAAAGCTGATTGTGTGACAGATTTTAGACCTATTAGCTTGTGTAATGTTATTTTCAAAATTATTACAAAAACCATTGCTAATAGGCTTAAAACTGTCTTGCCACATTTAATCCATCACACCCAGTCCGCTTTTGTCCCGGGTCGTCAAATCACTGATAATGCCCTGTTGGCCTTTGAAATTTTCCACCATATGAAAAATAATAAGGCTACACAGAGGGGCTCTTTTGCGCTTTAAGCTAGATATGTCTAAAGCCTACGATAGAGTGGAATGGCCTTTTCTTAGAATGGTTATGTTGAGATTGGGTATCAATGAGGCTTTTGTTTCGCTTATTATGAAGTGTGTGAACTCTGTGTCTTTTCTCTCTCTTAATGGGAAAACCGAGTCCACTCTTCACACCCTCTCGAGGGTTGCGACAAGGAGACCCGCTTTCCCCTTATCTATTCTTGTTTTGTGCAGAAGCTTTTTCCTCTCTTATCAGAAAAGCAGAACAGGGAGGTAGCTTGCATGGAATCAGACTTTGTAGAAATGCACTAGAGATCACTCACTTATTTTTTGTAGATGATAGCATAATCTTTGGAAGAGCCACAGAAACGGAGATTGAAACTACCCGAAACATTATCTCTGTATATGAGAAGGCATCCCACAACAGATTAACTTGAGAAATCGGAAATCTCATTTAATAAAGGGCTGCCAAGTGCGAAACAGGGGGTTTTAGCTAACAAGTTGGGAGTGCAATTGGTTCATAAGCATGAGAAATATTTGGGGTTACCAACTGTCGTGGGAAGATCCAAGAAAGAGATTTTTGAGTGCATAGTGGATCGGGTCCGGAAAAAATTGAAAAACTGGAAAAGTCGAAGTCTATCGGCAGCAGGGAAACTTATATTGATTAAATCGGTAGCCCAGGCGATCCCGACCTATCTTATGAGCTGTTTTCTTTTCCCCGCAAATATTTGCAAACAAATAGATTCTATTGTGAGCAATTTTTGGTGGGGCCAACGTAAGGAGGAGAGGAGGATCCATTGGAAAGCCTGGCACATATTGAGTCGATCAAAGGAGGATGGCGGCTTGGGATTACGAGACATTCAGAGTTTTAACGAAGCTATGTTAGCAAAGCAAGGTTGGCGCATTCTTAAAAATGAGAGCTCCCTTCTTTCCAAAGCGGTGAAAGCCAGATATTTCCCGCGTAACTCTTTTCTTGAAGCTACAATTGGCCATAATCCATCGTATGTATGGAGAAGCATTGTGGCGGGGAGAGACTTGTTACGAAGGGGAATACGATGGAATATCGGCAATGGATTTTCGATCGGGCGTGGAAGGATCCGTGGGTTAGGGATAGCCCTTCATTTAAACTGTCTCTAATTGTCCGCATGGCCAAGATGGGTTGCTGGTGAGTGATCTAATAGATGTTGAGAATTCGAGATGGCATGTGGAAAAAATCAGTGAAATGTTTGGCCATGAGGATATGAAACAAATTTTGTCAATTCCTATTTTATACCAGCAAAGAGCAGACAACATTGTTTGGCACCACACTAAGGATGGGAATTACTCAGTTCGAACGGGGTATAAAGTGTCGAAGGCTTGGGCGGAGGCGCAACAAAATTTATCATCCTCCTCTGGCTTGAATAGAATGATGTGGAAATGGATTTGGCACCTTAACATCCCTCCAAAAATCCAAGTATTTTTGTGGAAATGTGCCAATGATATTATCCCATCTAAGCGGAATCTGGAGAAAAAGGGAGTTTGAATCGACACGACATGCAAAAGGTGTGAAATAGCCGTGGAATCATCGGAACATGCTCTTCGTGATTGTCAATGGGCTAAATTTTTCTGGGAAGCTTCCCCTCTTCGGATCTGTCAAGATGACTCCCTAAACGGAAGCTCGATTGGAGACTGGCTGGAGTTTGTACGGTCGCATGGCGACCCGGAGAGCCATGAGCTATTTGCTATGTTGCTTTGGACACTTTGGGATGCCAGAAATAAACTTGAATTCTCCAACAAGGATGTTCCAAGCACGATCTGTTACAGGCTAGCTACATCCAGGCTAGAAGAACACATTAAGGCAACAGATAGGGTGGATCTGAGGAAGGAACAAAAATGGAAGGACAATTGGAGTAGGCCGGTAACAGGTTTTGTGAAAATTAATTCGGACGCATCTATCATGGAGTGACAGGGTATGGGGCTAGGAGTGATTATTCGAGACAGCACGGGACAAGTTATTAAGACACTGATGCAGAATTCATCAACTAACGACAATCGAAATCGGCCGAGGCTCTTGCGTCTTGCGCGAAGGATTACGACTAGCTCGAACCGGCTACCAAGGGTTTATGTGGAAACCGACAATATCACCCTCTACTTCCGACTAAAGAAAAAGGTTGAAGATCTTTCTTACTTGGGACACGTTGTGACGACATCACTAATATGTTTTGTAATTTTGAATCCGTTATTCCTAGCTTTGTTAGACGTTCGGGAACAAACTAGCCCACTCTTTATCTCGTTTTGCTTTTCGTTTAGTTGTAATGAGCCATGGATTGGGGATATCCCTCAACACATGGTAGACATGCTGGTTTCGAGTCGGACTCAGGGTATTATAATATTTCCGTTTTCCTCTCAAAAAAAAAAAGTATGAAGCTTTATGGGATCAACTTTGTCTTGATGGTTGAGACATGTGTTGCAAAGTTTGAATGACCCGGTTCGATCCCATATGAGTCATGAGTCCCCTCCCCAAGTTCCCCTCATTGTACTCAAAAAAAAGTATGAAGCTTTATAAATGCATCATATCTTATGTTCAGGAAATGTGGAGTTTGTGAATTTTTTTCTATCTATCCTTCAGGATTTATGCTTTTGTGGTGTTCTGGCCATCACTCTCCTTTCAATTTACTTTATTAATTTTGGTTATTGGCAAATGTGTTTATCGGCAAGTGCGCCGGCTTGTACTATTTCATCTTTTCCTAATTAGCCTTCAATTGATATACAAAATTACATGTGCTCGATTCAGTTTCATATTCCCTTACTAGTTTTACAGCAGAGGCCTACCAGTCCCGACGGATCCAATGAATAACTACCCCAGTTTGACTATTATTGCATTAGATCATCCAAATAGCAAAGATTCTTTCTGAAGAAAATATAAATGCAATTAAATGTGATTTTTTTTAAGGAAACAGTCCTCAATCTTTACTTTATTAATTGGTAATGTACTGGACTGATTGATGTAAACCTGTTAACCAGCTGGACCTTACTATAATATAAACTTATATATGGTTTCACATCCATAACCCATTAATTTACTCGGGCCTCCCGTGCTTGGGGTCAGTGACGAAGCCAGGAATTTAGTGTAGGAGGGCCCAACTAACATTAATATAAAAATAAAATACAATACATCAACTCTAAAAATAAAAGTATTAAAAAATAGATAACAAAAATTCAATTACATCAATATATCATAACATTTCTCTTCTTTTTTTCTTATTTTGAAATAGTTGCTTAATAGCTTCATTGCTAATATTTCGAAATACATTTTTTTCAATATATATTACAAAACAATCATTCAATAACCCATCAACAATGTTTAATTCTTTAAGCCTCTTTTTGGATTAACCATTGAGTTTGTTTGGATAAAGACATTATATAATGAACTTCAAATCTTTGGCAGCTATTTTTGGAGTCAGTTTGGAAGATTTTAAATTCATTTTGGATGGAATAATTTTAAATCCTTCATCCAAATGTAATCTTATGGAAATTTAATAATGAACCCTAAATCATTCCAAAAGAGACAAATAGAATAGAATCTGAGAATAATGTCAAAATTTAGGTTGAGTTTATGGTGGATCAAAAGAAAATATATAAAATAATGAGAAAGGAGGATAAATAATTGACCCAAAGATTTTTCAAGATTCACAAATGGGAAAGGGAAAGGAAAATACCCAAAACCTTCCTATTTTATGTATTTTAGTATTTTTTAAAAGTAATAAACTGAAATTACTAAAATACCCCTACATTTTTTTCAAAATTCCAGGGGGGCCCAGTGCCCCCCTTGGCCCTATTGTGGCCTCGTCTCTGCTTGGGGTGATTGGTACACTTTGATATTTTCCGTCTCTTCACATACATGGATTGTGTAAGTACCATTCAGTGTTTGTTTTGAACCCACTACACCTGGATCTGTTGCCAGCTGTCTGTGTTTTGAACCTTTATTTCCTTATCCTCCCATGTCGATTTTCAATTTAGATTTTGAGATGAGGCATTCAGGTTTTACATATTGCAATTGTATGCCTATGAAACTTTACTTAGATACAACATTTATTTGTTTATTGAGCAGGTGAAGATATCATAAAACTGTAGGTCTAGGTAAAGGGGTTCAACAAATTTTTATATGGAGGAAACAATAGAATTATGAGGTTAAAAACCTAGACAATAATTTTGATGGATAGAGTATAGTCTTTGAAACTCTGCAGTGTTTCGATTAAATATGCTTTGAGTGTGATGGCGTCCTTTGAGCATTGGCATGTTGAGCATAAAAAATTGTCTGTGGTCTAACTTCTTTGTGTATATACCTGAGAAATCTTAAATTTATATTTCAGATCAGAAATAGTTTAATTTTAGATGTTAAATAGAGGCCAGGGAAGGGAAATATTTTCTTGTGTAATTCTCTGTCATCAATGATTTGCATAAGCTAAATATGAATTGCATATAGAAGTAACTTTTAAAATATAGTTAGTGAATTGAACTAATAATGTATATATGCATTATATAACAGTTATTTAATGTGCAAATTGGCTTCAAACTCTAAGAAAAGAGGACGTGCCAGTCAATGGGCAAGGACATTATGAAGGCCTTTGTTGCTTCTCGGAATAAAATGCCTTGACTATGGTCCAAAGCCTCCAAGCAGACACTCCATGTTGTATGATTCAACTACCCACCAACTTCAAAAGAAACTTGAAGAAACATAAGAAAAGCTACAAGATTCAAGATCATAAGTGAGCGGACTCAAGGCCCAAGTGATTTGAAAGACCAATTGGGTCAGTATAGTGCATGTATTGACAAGTTTATGGCATTCACTACGCCAGTGGGAATAATTTCTAAGCTACAAAATTTCATGTAAGTAATAAATTTCAATTTGCAGTTTTTAGCAAAATATGTTATTTCATTCCTGAACCATGTGGAATTATAGATACACGTCTAGAAAATTGTGATTGATTAAGCAATTAGGTTAACTCTTGACGTGGATAAGTTGCTACTTTAGGGTCTAGAGGATGGTTGAATTTGTGACTTTGTTGCTACTTTATCTGCTTAGAAATAGAGGGCATTAGCTGGTAAATCTAGAGATAGTGAAACTATTTTTTGTTATATGTTAAATGATGCAAATTTATGTGATTGAATGGGAGTTTATTGCGAAATGATTCTTGGATTCTTGTCAATTTGCAAATTTGTGATCATTGTCATTATCATCAATCTTTAAATTGTTGAACTTTCGGCGTAGAGCAAAGTTATCTAACGTCTCTAATTCGTTATTAATCTTTTAATGGTTAGCATGTCTATTTCATATAAATTTTTTGTAACCTCAGTGGAATAATTGATTCTTGAATTAAAATGGGAGTTTACTGCAGATTTTTGTTCTCTTTTAAGAAGACAATTAGAATGAATAATTTATGTTTTTTTGCAAAATTGGACAATAATGTTTATGTTTTAAACAAAAATATGTGCATTAAATATTTGCTATTATTGTCACCTGATTATGCTGCCACTTCTTGAGAAAATTTTCTACATTTACTTTTTTTTTTATTACTAATGCGCTTACACTAATTTAAAATTTTCCAACTTACAGGTGAGTTTGGATGGTTATGGATTCAACAACAAGAAGTTTCTCAATTTATCAAATGGAATATGGAAAAACTTAGCAACTTCGAAATAAGATATATAAGGATATATGATTTATATTTCTGAGTATTCTTTGGGTTAAGATGTCTAATGTTTCATTTTCGAATATTGTTAAAGTAGTTTTATAGTTTCAATTTGAAATTTGGATATTTAGCATTTCCATTATATTGATAGATAACCGTGTTTTACTTAACATGTTTGGTTCTTTTTTATTTTTCATGCTTAATTGACTTTTAAATTGCATTTGTAACATTATGAGATTGGAGCAAGTTTATGTGTCTTTGAATCGACGAGTTAATAATATGTACGTAGAAAGTCAATAATAATTTTTCTCATCATGAGACTTTATTTTATTTTTATGCAATGTAGATGAGAGAATATGACAAATTAATACATTGATAAATATTGATATATCGTCTCCAACACCTCATTTCGTGGCTATTTATGTTGTCACCAAAAAAAAACAACAACTAATGGTGACACTGAAATATTTTATAATTGAAATAATCAATTTTCACAACGAACTTAAACGTCACCATACATATCAATTTAGTGACAAAATAAAATTGATCATGGAAAATAGTCTTTTATATCGACTTGTGTCGTCACATATAGATTCAAAATTTGTCACTCCAAATGAGTTATTTATGATGAATCGTGTGTCACTATATAAAACTATATAGTGAAGGAAGTTTTTGTCACCATATATTCCTTTGTCACGACGATTCATTCATCATCTTTCCTATCTCTATAGTGACACATATCATCTTCGTCATGTGATGCTATTTTTTCAATGACAAAACCTGTCATCACGTTTTAAATTCATTTTGTGACAATGAATATTTTGTCAACGAATCTTACTTTTTTTCAGCAACTTATTTTGTCATTATATATACTCATTATGTGACGACCAATATCGTGTAACTAAAAAACAACTATTTCATGACGAAATATATTATATATGACGAAAGTGTTAATACAATTATGACAATGCATGTGTCATAATAATTTTATGAATTCGGCAATATAATGATGTTCGTCACTAAAATATAATATTTGAATGACAAATTATGATTTTGTCATTTAAAGTGTTTGCTTTAATGACAAAATAAAAATTTTGGTGACATAAGTTTGATTGTATAAATGACGAATTATGTGTCACAAAAAATGATAAATATGATGACACTGTTAATTAGCGCCGTCAAAAGACAAATATTTAGTAACAAACTGAAAAATCGTGCTTATGGCACCTTCACCACAATGCTATAAGTCGGTTTGGACGGCTAAAACACAACAATTCTTTCAAGGAAACATTCAACAAATGTTTGACTGGTTGCATTGATGAAACTGACTTTGAAAGTTGTTGGAAATCTATGATATTGCAGTATGAGCTACACGATGACTCTTAGTTAAAACACATGCATGATTTGAAGCAGAAACGGTATACTGCACTATGCAAAGATTTCTTTTATGTGGGAATATTATCTTCACAAAAGAGTGAGAGTACGAACAACGCAATAGGATTCAATTCCAAGAAAACGATGACTTTAATTGAATTTTATGACATTTTCAAGGCACAAAGCATTGGAGAAACACTGAAAAAGAAAATAAATTCCAATACTCAAGATCAATTCCAAAATCTGTGTTACCATTGACCAGAATGTTGAAGCATGCTGCAGAGGTATATACACTAACAATTTTTAAAGATTTTGAGACTGGGTTTATTAAAAGTATATCTACCAACTGCACCACTGTTGAAGTTGAAGAGAACTTAATGGTTTATAACATTTTATCAAATGGTGATAATTGTTGTCATCGTGTGTTGTATAATTGTTTACATGCTCTCATTAACTATTTTTCTAAAAAGTTCGAAGAGTGTGGTTTACTTTGTTCTCACAGCTTAAGAGTGCTACATATGCATTCTATATCCAAAATTCCAGACTGTTACATTGCCAAAATATGGACAAAGTTTGCAAAAACTGAATTGTGGGAAAAGTTTAGTTCGAGAATTGAAAGTTCAAATAAGCCTAATGATTGTGTTCCTTGGAGACATAAAATAACACGCAAATATTATAATCTTGTTCTGAAACGCCAATACAATGAGGATGCAAGAAGGATTTTAGAAGATGGCTACAACATGGATTTTATGGCTATTGATGCGTTAACAGATATACCAAATTCAACAGAGCGCAATGATATTTCCAGTTCTTCTACAAGCATTTTGGATCCAACATGATCAGATACAAAAGGGAGGAAACAAAGGATAAAAAGGTATTTCCAAAAAAAACAAGAAGAAGAGAAACAGTGAAACGTCAGACACACATCCATCAAAGGAGTTTGGTTCAAAAACTCCTAATCCTAGATTGTTTTAGTAATCGACTGAATACTTTTGTATTAAACTGATACAATTGTTTTGTAGTTTTTTAAATTGATACTTTGGCCATACTTATGTGATGCTTTGTTAGTAAGAAAAGTAATACTTTAAGGACAAAAATTGATACTTTGTTGGTAAAAAGTGATACTTTATGCATATAAAGTGATAATATTAAGTAAAAAAGTAATAATTTTCACCTGTACAAAAGTGATACTTTGTTAGTAAAAACCGATACTTTATTCATAAAAAGTGATACTTTAAACATATAACAAAAATATAACTTTTACAAGACCATACGACGCCTTGGGGTTTTTGTAAATTTTAAATGGGGTTTTTGTAATTTTTCAAATAATCTCTTGATTTATTTGTAATGAGCTCAAACCTCGGTCTTTTTTTTTAATTACCCTTCCTTCTCCTATGGTTGCTAAATCCTATTTCTGTAAAAAAAACATATTTATGGTGATACAGTGTTTAAATATTTGAAAGTGCAACACAATGTGAAAGAAGTGACAGATGCAATATATAGATCGTGCGATGCAAGCAGTGGAGTATTGGCAACTTACGAAAGTGGGAACGATGAAATTACACCTAGTGAAGCAAGAAAATACAATTTTATTTGTGGCAACACAATGTGAAAGAAGTGACAGATGCATTGTTTTGGGGGTATGAAATTTTCAATTCAAATATAGATTGGGAGTTCTCATTCGAGTGATACTTTATTGGAAAAAATTGATACTTTATGCACATGAAGTGATACTTTTAAATTAAAAAGTTATACTTTTCACCTACAGTTGTACATATAACAAAAACTATGCAAGAAGTATCATTTCCATACAAACACTTGTACCCATTACAGAAAAAAATCATAGTTTCTTACTAAAAAGATATACTTTAAGAACGGAAACAGAAAGCATGTTTTCTCCATACACAGTTGTACCCCATCAACACAACCTACAAAGAACTATACAAATCCCATGAACCTATCAAGCATCACTACAGATAACATCCAAAAGTATCTTTACAGACTTAAAAGATCAATTCTAAACTGCAATTCAAAACATCCTTTTGTTTTTTTTTGCTTGCTAGAACTGAACAGAAGAACGTCTTTCTCCATGAACTCTCATTTCATTTAAAGGATGGAGGACAATCCTTCCACAGAACGAAGCCTCAACTTACGTCGTTCTTCTGGCTTCAATGACAAAGGGAAAAAATTATTATACAGAAAAGATTTTATGACATTAAACTTCAAAACAAAGAAAAAGATTCTTACCGGGCACAAATTTGGCTCGAAGTACACGCGCCCCTTGAAGTTTTCCATGTGATACATTAAAAAAATACCACAATCAATATTTTACAAATTACTCTGCCATGCAAAAAGGGATATTTTCAAATATATATCCTTCAACTTCTTCAGCTTTGGGGTGCTGCTGCTCCTTCAAGAAATCTGACATTTCTTTTTGCTGAAAAAAACATTACATGACATTTAAGAACAAATTACATTTTTATAAAATAGAAATGATAAAAGAAAATATAATAATTTACCACTAATTTTGCAAGATCCACATAGTCAACAACAACATCTTTCATGATGCACCATATTGTCAAGATATTACATTTTTTGATCCGCAAAGTTGATGATAGTGCAAAAGTAATGTTGCATATAGCATATTGGTACAAAAATCCACATTTCCAACAAATAGATAATTATCGCTTAATGTTAGAAAGTAAGAACCAAAAAGCAAGCAAAATAAATCTTATCAAATCCACAATACTCAGATCTTTATAATTTCCAGATAACATCCAGTGGTTCCAGTAACCTCTCACATTTTTTGCGTTATCCTGATCACCAACCTTATTAAAAAGGTTCTAAAGATACAGCTATCGTGAAAAAAAAATTGATTAAAAGAATGAAGCACTTCTTTGATTCGATGTGATACTATTATAGATAAAAGCAATACTTATAGAGTGTTGGGCACTGAAATAGAAATATTTTGAAGCTCGACGATATTTGTTAAGCAATATAGCCCATACGTCTATAATGCTTACATGAATCATCTTTGACGAGTTCATCGTTGAAATCCCATCAAAGGCAATAAAGTCAACCGCACCATGAGAAAAGACATTTGAACTAAAATTTGAAAACAAAATACAAAGTTAGTCAGAAAATTGAGAGTGATACTTTGTTGGTAATAATTGATACTTTATGCACATGGAGTTATACTTTTAAATTAAAAAGTGAGACTGAAATCACAATACTTTCATCATCTTACACTATCATTCGTTTGTGAGTAAAAAAACAATAGTCAACGATATCTTTCTCTTTCCCCGCTCATATGCTCAAGGGAATCTTTATTTTTTTCATAAATTTGCAATAGAACATTGATCCTCCGCAACAAGGCCAGGGCTCATCCATGCATTCACTATCTTTTTCTCTACCTCTCCTAACCTCCTTCATCATCATCATCTCCTTAACCTCCTTCATCTTGAGAAAAAAAATTCTTTATGAATTTCTTCACCAAAATTTTCAATATCATCGTCAGGTGCATTCTCAGGTGTGAGTAGCTCAAACTTTGGCATCTCATTTGCCAGATTTTTCATCCTCTCAAAGTTCTCCACAACTTCATCAATGTACTCATGAAGTCCGCATCGTGAGAAGAACTTCGGCTCTCGATCCACCGGAGACTGAGGAACTTGCAATTTTTTTCTTTGCTTCGCTTCATTCTTCAAAGTTGTTGAACATCTCCATGTGAAATTTTGTTAGAACATTGAGGTTCCTTCAATGAAAATGCTTCATGGACATTCTACAATTATAAAAACAAAATAATAAGTGAAAAGTTTACAAATATCACCATATCTCACATCCATGCATAGAATACTTTTAGAACAAGATTGATACTTTGATCCCTAAGAGTGATACTTTTAGGCATAAAAGTGATACTACAATACTTGACAGACAACAGTCATAAATAGAATACTTTTATCCCTAAAAGTGATACTTTAGGAGCTTAAAGTAATACTCTTAGGGGTAAAATTGATACTCTATACTTGAGAAATATCACCAAAAAGCAGATTCATATATAGTATACTTATAGTAATAAAACTGATACTTTTAGACATAAAAGTCACACTATTAAGGTTAAATGTGATACTTTATACTTGACAAAATCATTAAAGCAGATACAAACTTACATCTCTAGCCATTTTGTGCAACTCATCATCCGAAAGCTCATCACCTCTGGGTAGCTTCAGATTTATGTAATCTGATGGATTCTGAATACCATCATCATCCTACTCTGTTGATTCATCATCATGCTTTGTTGATATGTGCTCTTTTCCATCATCTTCCTTTGATTCATCAGTTTCTTCATCATGCTCTTTCTCATCACGCTTTTTCTCAACAGGTAATGTCCTTCTTGAACTAACAGGGTATGTATCAGTAACCCATACTCCCTGCCCCAACCCACCAACATAATTTTCTTCCTTGATTTTTTTTTTCAATTTCTTAGCATCCCAATGAGAAATCAAAGGTAGCTTAGTTGGTTCAAGATTGCTTTGCCATGAAAATATAGTATCAAAGAAGATGCGATAACACAACCATTAACATATCTTGCACTCAGATTCTCATTATACTTGTTCACTCCCACACACACTTTTTCAAATGTACTAACACCAATCGTACTCTCCTATCATATCCACATCAACCAAACATTTTATAGAATTCAAATCCACCTTCCTGTTGCTGCTTGATGTCAAAAATGAAGACAAATAGTAAATAACAAATAGTCTCTTGAAATCATCACGACCATCCAATAACATACTAAAAATATTTTTCAAAATAGGAACTAAACTATCACCATCAGTGTTATAATTATTCTTCAACTCATCCATAACAACAACGGACTCCCCCCGCTTAAGTTCGTCAACAGACTGTCCATTTCCCCTAGGTACTAAAAAGACATCCCGAATATCATCAACAAAAGAACATCAAAAGCCATATTATCAAATCTCAACATTGGACTGGTCCCATTAAATTTTTTACCTGCCTTCTCACCACATCCATAGGGAAATGATGACTCAATGGAAAATTTCAACAAACCCCCAAAACCTATATTTTTTACGTCTTTCTTCTGTCTATCAGTCAAACTACGTATAACCTCCAACAACTCTTGAGGTTTACACTGGGAAATGAAATCTCTGCAATTAAATATGACATATTTCTCAGAAAACATCTTATAATTAATAAACAAATCATTCATAACAGAAAAAATTGTATTAATAGCAGAAAATATATTTTTACCTCGCTTTCTTCTTTTTCTTGCCACCTTCCTCCTCGTCCACTACATTTTTTTTTTGTCTTCACCAAAACAAAAACAAAAAAACTATTAACGAAAAACATGACAAAAAAAAAATTACTAAAATACTATATATTAACCGTCTTCGGTCACATCTTTCTTTATTTTTTAAATTCTCATCTTCTTTCCAATATTTTGATCCTTCTCGTCAATTTCTTCTTTCTTTGGTTTTACATCTTTATCAACTTTCCTTTTTCCAGCAACACCTTTCCCTTTTCTCGCCTTCTCGCTTTTTCCATCTCCGGACTTAAGGGCTTTAAGCCGTTGCTCGTTTTACTCCCTTCTTCGTAACATGAACTATTGCTGATTCATCAGCCATTGTAATTCCCTACAAAAATATATGAAACACTATATCATTACAAAAATTCATGATACTTTTTACATACAAGGTGATAGTTTTTATATGAAAAGTTATACTTTTATTATAAAAAGTGATACTTGTTATATAAAAAGTGATACCTTTTCATAGTATTACAAAATTATGTAAACAACATAATAAAAAACACATGTAATACTTTGTTTACAATAACTGATACTTTTATGACCTAAAGTAATACTTGTAAGGGCAAAAGTGATACTATAAAATTTACATATGAAATATATGACCCTGAAATACATGTAAAACACATGTAATACTTTGTTTACAACAACTAATACTTTTACGACCAAAAATAATACTTGTAAGGTCAAAACTGATACTATACATTTACATAAGAACTTCATAAATATAATGGTACTTCGTATGCGAACTACACAAATCTAAAATACATGCTAGAATTAAAATTATAGTATACACTTCAGTTAAAAATACATGCTCATAATAAACCCTAACAAAATACGAACTGAAATTTAAACCCTAACATACAAAAGTTAAATGCTCAAATTAAATTTAAAACCTACAATACACGGTTTAGAGAACCCAAAATTCCATGAAACAACTTTCGAAATAAAAAGAATCGAAGAGAACCCAAAAAAAAAAGCGAATGAAAAAACTGCAGAAATTGAAGGAATACCTGGTTTTGCTTTCAAACTTCAAATCACTATGATCAATATCAACACACGCGCACATAAATCATAGAAATAGCGAGAGATCGGATGGTTTCGAGAGGTTTATCGATGGTTTTGGAGATGTGGGCGAGGGTTTGCAGGGGTGGAGGTTGTTTCAAAGAGAGAGATTTCTAAGAGAGAGATAATAGAAAGAGAAATTATGATAGAGAGAGAAAATAGGGGCGGGTTGGGGCTGGGTAGTTCTGATCCATGGATAGAGGGTTTTGGGTACGGGTTTGGGGCTTTTTTTGGGATCTGATCCTAGTGAGAAGGTCTCATATAAGTTTTTGTGATATAGAAATACTATTTGTAGAATTTTTTTTAGTACTTATTCAAAATTTCGTATTTATTAAAACTTGAAATGAAAATATTGTGAAGGATATTCCCACAATATTTACGTTTCTAGTCACAAGTTCATGAGTTAAATAGGACTACAACATGTACAAAGAAGATGAGTTAATCCCATTTTTTCATCCTCAACTTTGTGTTTATTAGACCACGAGCTTGTAATTTAAGTGGTATTCTTCACCTTTGTAAAAGTGTTAAACAGGGTTCAAACCATCTTTCTTTGAAATTTATCCCCTCTCCTCCAACCACTACTCCAAACTTATTAGAAAAAAATTATTTATTTGTTATTATTTTAATGTATTCACTGTCAACTAAATGTTTTTTTTAAATATTACTGCTAAATACTATTTTTAATATTCCCTTTTGTCAGTTTAATTTGAACAAGTGAATTTAGTAGTCACTCTTAAATTAACATGAGGAAAATAGAAATATAAAAGATGGACCATGCTATTATCTATATCAAACCTAAATTGACAAATGTTTCTGTAAAAAATGAAATACCAAAACTACTGTTCACTCGAAAAGTCCTCTCTCTCCAGCAAAAAGCCACATCTCGACTTTTCACTCAAAAACTCACACCTCTCCCATGAAAAACACGTGTCGGCAGCAAAAAAAAAAAAACGAAACAGCTGAGAAGTCTAAATTAGATATTTGGATGAGAGAATGAAGAGAAGCAAAAAATTCGTAAAATCGAAAGACGATCACGAACCCAAGGGAATGCATCAAATATCGTGTGATCAGAGAAAGAAGAAAATTCAAGGCACTGGAGCCGGCCTCCAACATCGGAAATGTGGTGCTCTTTGGAGGAGAACAAAAATGCCAACTGGTATTTGGAAGCCCCAGCTTCTCACGAATTTAACAAAAGTCTGATTTTCCTTACCAGGCCTCGCCAAGAAGAAATCCCACGTTCCTGATAGCTTTTACGCGTCGTTGATCATGCATGTGGGTTATACCTTTTTTTTTTGGGGGAGTGGTTTATTGTAATGAAGAATTGCTATTACTGTTATTTGAATCCTTATATTCGGCTTTCCATGGGTATATTACAAATATAGTTATTGAGATTAAGCCTTTTTTTAAGGAAAAATACATAAAATACTATCTTTCCAGTAAACATACCATAAAATATGCTCCTAATACTTTTGTACCTATTTTTTCTTTTTTTACGCTCTGCATATTTTTTTGATTATTTTTATGTTTTTATATTTTTTTTATTCATGTATTGCTTTATATGTTATATATGTTGTTTCGATGTTGTTTAAATTTGTTTCTTTGTTATTTCTATGTTGTTTTAACTTTGTTGTTTCGATGTTTGAAATATCTTTTACCTATTTTTTATCTTTGTTTTTGTTGATGTAATATTTTGTACAATCGTTTCTATTGTTTTTGTGTTGTTCTATAATATTTTTAATATTGTTCTAATAATGTTTTTGGTTGTTTCCATGTAGTGTTCAATGTGTAAATACAATTTTTACCTATTTTTAAGCTCTTTTTATTCATGTGGTGTTTTTAATATTTTTTACGTTGTTTATGAGTTGTTTCTATACCATTTTTAATGTTGTTCTGATGTTTCTTTATTGTTTCCATGTAGTTTTCAATGTTTAAATACAATTTTTACATAATTTTAACTCCTTTTGCTCATATGGTGTTTTCTATATTGTTTATTGGTTGTTTCCATGTTTTTTATATTTCCATGTATTGGATCAAAAATTGAAGTGTATTTTTTTATTCATGTTGTTTCTATAATATTTTTAATATGTTTGGTTTTAATATGTGTTATTTTATGTGTATATTTCTTGATTTTTTATAAGACTTCGAGTATAAAATGGATTATTTAACGGGGGCTAAATTAATTTTTTCACTGAGATTTTATTGAAAGAAACATGTTTGAAATATGTTCGAAACAATCTTGAAACAATAGCGTAAAAAGTCCGAAAATTTTGGCGGAGCGTAAATTTGTGTAAGAAAAGGGCAGAAGCATAAATTTATCCAAAAAATACGGGGAATAAAAAGCTATTGCATGAAAATCAAATTTTTTTCCCCTTACACTTTAAAGTTGCTCTCCTATATGAATCAAAATATTTATCTTGTCCCTCAAACTGAAAACTCTGTATTCACCTATGCAATTTACCATAAATGAATATTTGTATAACACCCTCATTAGGACACATATTTTGTTATAAGAACTCAACAGGTCGAGATTCTTCATTTCGATCTCTTTGACATCTTCACTGACATGCAAGTTGAATTATTATTCACGCTCTAATCTCTTACTGTCGAAGGAACTGTTGTTTTCATATTCCTTGACCCTTTCAGCTTCAAAAGTTTTGAGAAATAATAATATTTAAATAGGTTACTTTCCGTGCTTTTGCATAAAGAATTACAATTATGAATAAATTGTGCACTGAGAGGATTTGACAACAAACAACAATGGAAAGATACAAAACCGAATCGAACATTTTTTCCCATGTATGCAGAAAAGCCATTCATGTAATATCTAATTTAACATTTAATCTTGAGTTAGGTATATATGTTGCATAGACAAAAGAGTTGATTACTTAACAATAAATAATCACATTAGGTTACTTAAAGAGTCTTGATTACTTTGCATAGCGGTCTAAAAATGAATACTTATTCTTGTTTTTGCAATAAAATACCTTGTTTAGATTTCTTCCGATTGCCAACATGTACTACAATTATATTACGAAGAATGAAGCAATAATAGACTTGAGAAGAAAGTGGGAGTTTTATTCAAACCCTAGGTAACTAAATAATAGCAACTGTTGGTCTCATGTATGTTCTGGAGCCTAGGAACTGAATTCACATGGATTTTAAGGATGTTCCGATGTTTTCAAAATTTCCAAGTATAATATTCCTATGTATGTATGTATGTATGCATGCATGTATGTATGTTTAAGTTGAAATCACATGGCGAATATATAATATACATTCTTTTTTGTCCTTAAATACACATGGAATGAGAGTTGTGCTATTGATATTTCAGGCATTGAAGTAAAAATAGAAAGCCCATTATTAATCCTTGTGAAAAGTCTAGAGGAGAAATCTGAAATCCCCAAGTCCTTTAGATAAATAAAAGGTTTTATAACTCCTTTCTTGGTTGGTGTTTTTTTGTACCACATACTTGCTATCAGTTTTTGTCATGAAAAGCTATTTCCTATGTCTTAGGCATTTAGAAGAAAATAAATCCTGAAAATGCTTTTTCTTTTTTCTTGTGGCAAGAAGACTTAATGTGTAATTGTTGGCAAAACAGTAGAGTGGAGTCCGAGGATAAAAAGAATATTACTCTTTTTGGAGGTAGGGCCACACTTTCCTACTTTTTTTTTTAAAATGAGTGTTGTTATACTTACACTAATTGACATGCCTGAGAATTAGACAACAAAATGGCCAACACCTTCCCAATGAGATGTATACTCCAAGTTGAAGCTTTACAGCATCTTTCTTCTGATCAATGATCTCAATTTTAGTAACTCAATTTTTAACCATTTATGCTAATTCGAATGCCATAAACTATTAATTTTTGCAATGATAAGAAAATTGGAACCAGTAAAAGTGTTGTGGTTAATGTGCATCGTATCATGTTTGGCAATAGACAAGAAGGAAATAATACCTTTTAATTTGTGAATTTTGATACACATGGTCCTCTACATTTATAATATCTAGGATTAAAGTAAATCTACTTTATCTTAAAAGTGTGAATATTTCTGTGAATTTTAATTGGACTAAAATGTCCTTAATACTTATTAGTTCTAATGGCACAAACGTAATTTATCAAAAGAAAACCTTACAACGCACCATTCCCTCAATTTGGATCCAATTCCACTCAATATTCAACAATCTACATTACCCAAGGGTTATTTGATAGTACCCAACAGTTGCGAAGGTTTATTTCGAATAATCGATATGTTAGTTCCACCTTTACAAGAAAGTGGATGGTCAGATGGGGATACATGGACTGGATTTAAGTGAGGGAAGGAACAATTTTATGGGTGCAGTGGAGACTGAAAAAGCTTCGGTTGAAAGAACAATTCTATAGGTGAGTGGAGACTGAAAAAGCTTGTCTAAAGAAAGGACCTCCAACTGACATACTCTAAGTTAAATCCTTGTATTGGTACTTGGTCCTTGGTGTAAATTCTTGCACTTTGTTCTTTGCGACATTTATTTACTAGAAAGTCAGTCTCCTTATTCCTTCTTTATGTATGTGAGTAGTCCTCATATCTATTATTCAATGTGTTTTATCTATATCAAATGATGTAATCATTAGTTTGCAAATCTAATGATTTTAATGTTACACTGCATTTAAGCAATTTGGATTAGTTTCTATCCTATGTATTTATTTATTTTTGATTTGGATAGAATTGATAATGTCGCAATATTTTTTTGTTTTTGGAAATTATGTCTTTTAAAGTCTACAAATTAATAAATTATTTATAGTCATCTTGCAGCTTGACTTTGATTTTATTATTAAGGAATACCACAAAACTTGTAAATTTGGACAATTTGTTGATCATTCTTTAAGAGAAAGCATCCACATTTCTTGGTGCTTCCGGTGAAGCTCTACCATAGTCTGATTTGATTCTGCAATACTACTTTGTGCATAGAAAATGGATTGAAACACATTAGTTGTAATAATGTTTTAGTTTCATCTAGCTCATTACCTATTGAGATCCTTGCCAAGCTTTATAAAATGAAGTAAATCAATAACCAAACAGAACTTCTTCAATGATCTTGCTCTTTATCATATGCACAAATAATTCCTATCTTTATAAGATAAAGAAATTTATTCTTGATCAACTATTTTCGTTGATGATTGAGTTTCCATATCAACCCAAAATCTGAACACTTCCTTGGTGAGGTCCCGTTTTTTTGGGTGACTAAATTAACATTATTTTTATAGTTTTATACTTAAATAGTTGTGATGATGATAGACTAATCTTGTATTTCATAACTGGTTTATATTGATTCAACACTTTAGAAAACCTTATTTTGGTCTACCCATCGGCCATCGGTTCTTGTCACAAAACTTATTTGGATCTCTATCTTTGCAAGTGTACGATTGTAGTTTATAGGATAATGACAAGCAATGTTGTATTCCTCGGGATTGACTACGAAACACTTAAGCTATAATTACATCGTATTCCAATTTTATTTAAGCGACCGAATCTCAAGTTTTATAAAAAAATAAAAAATAAAAAGAAAAAGAAATAAATTTTCGAATCCCACAAGTATTTTCAACAAATACGAAAGCAACCTTAGGCACATAATCTCAACATGCTTTTTCAATATTAAATCCAATTAATGTTTAACAAAATCAATTCACGCAATTCTATGGATTCGATTCCTAAGTTAGTCTATTCCCCCTCTCGGGCGACGCATAAACAGTAGATTAATAACAGTTGTAGATCTCTCGATATGTTACAACTATTATTAACTCCCAAAAGATCTATGAATTGAATGACTCCCCACAAATAGTTGTAGTTCTCCTGACTCTTTACACCGGTTTATGTCTGAATTCAATTTTCATCTTTGTTAGAACTCATCTCCCGAATCTCGCACGAACAAATATGACATGCTAATTATTGATCAGATAAAAAGCAATTAAGAATAAGCACTCGAATTCATAAAATATAATACATGAATCAATTGAGAAAATAATTAATCAAGATTTAGCATGAATCCACGGTTTTGATTATGCCCTAAGATCCGAAAGATTTGCCAAACATTGATAATAAATTCATAGACAAACTTGGAATCAATATTGTGACTTCGTTTAAGTACAAACAAGAGATCTAAACTAAGAAAAGAAACCCCTTCTTGTCGGGGATGGATCTCCTTTCAAGCCTTCAAGCTCTTGTGCTTAGTAGATGTGAAAGGCGTTATGGTGTTCTTTTTCGTAACTGCCCTTCTCTCTCGAAGGCCTTTGATCTTGTATTCTAGTGTCTTTTGGTGTGTTGTATGTTGTATGGATGTATGAATTTTCATGCAGCCATTGGGTCCTTTATATAGGTGCTTGGAGAGATCACTTGTAGAGTTCGAGTGGGAAAAGGACACAAAAATCCACCACATTCAGTCGCATGGCCCGTGTGGCTTTCACACTCACTCCACACGGCCATGTGGTCTCGCACGGTCCAACTGTGCGGCTTGGTTTCGTCCGTGTTTTCTCCCAAACACTTCACACGGACATGTTGCTTCACACGGTTAGGTCACACGGTCGTGTGGTCCCACACGGCCCACCATGTGACTGGTTTTTTTCGCCTCGATTTCTTCGTCTTTTCGACCTTCTCTTTGCACTCGTCTATCTTGTTTGGGCCTTCCAACTGATATCTTTTCATTTAAGCTCCGTTTCCTGCAAAAAAGTTACAAGATTACGCAGTATCACGCCCAACAAAGGAAACCAAGTAAAACACACATAATATACATGCAAATGCATCAATTATATATCAAAATAAGCTCTTAAATGCACGTATATTTTACACGTATCACTTGCCCAAGATGTCTGCCCATGTACATTTATTTTAAATTCTCAAAGATCCCATTCAATCTCATTCACCCTGATTCTGGTGCTTTTGTTTTTGAAACTTTTTTTTTCCATTTGAATTTTTGTTGTGTCTTTTGTTGTGGGTTCTCTTATCAAGTCTAATGTATATATGGACTTGATTCTTTATGTGGTTTTAATACTATAGTTTTTTTATTTGTTTTTAGTTTAATTTAGATTTCTATCCCTCCTCCAAATTCGAACCATCTCCGAATACTCGACAATTTTGTGAAAAAACTGGATATTACATTTATATTGGGGATATAAGATACATATTAAATCTGTTTTAAGTTTTCCTTGTAGTACATATAGCGACTGGCTTGTTGTGGTGGTCTGATATATGCATTTGGTTATGCATAATTGATAAAAGTTGCTTGCAAGAAGTTGAACCTTTTTAGTCATGGTTATTCTGGGATTATATGTATTGTGGATTTGTGTTGTTGCTTTCTCATGTTATAATATCCTGCAATCAGTGATCTTTGATTAAAAGATATTTACCTGATTTTTTTAAAGCTTTAAGGTGAGTTCCCTATAGCATTTGTGTATATATGTTCTTTTGAAATACTATAGAATATGCATTATAAAGGTAGATTTATGTAAGATTCACATGATGTGATATAAAAGCAGGTCTGCTTAGTTGGCTCTTTGGTAATCAACATTGATGGCCGAAAGGCTTCTATATTGGTTGGTATAGATTATGGTTTAATGTGATATAAAAGCAGGTCTGCTTAGTTGGCTCTTTGGTAATCAACATTGATGGCCGAAAGGCTTCTATATTGGTTGGTATAGATTATGGTTTAATACAAATGCTTGGTAGTGTAGTCCAATTATTGTTCAGAGGCTGTGAACAGTTATGTGATTAGTAACTCATGCCAAAACAATTCAAAGCATTTAATTTCATCTTATATTTGGAAAATCAGCTAAATGATTTCTTTAACCCATAAATTTTCCTTGCATGTATATGAATTCCAGTGGAAAACCATAATAATTTTGCTTCAGTTACAAGTTCTTTGATGGGCCTTTTGTTACATTATTAATTTTTTTTCCTCTTTAATGTGATCTTTGAGAAGTACGGATGGCCGAGAGAGTGAGTTTTAAGTTTCTTGAAAGTTTGTGTTTTAGGTTTCTTGAAAGTTTGATTGCTTCTGTCTGTTAGATTAGAGAAGGTATGCCTCTGTTGTTTTCCAACACTGTGAATGTGGTCATGAGCAGCCAACTCTTTTCTCACTAATGGAAAGAAGAGCAATAACATATGTCATTTATTGTCCCTTGGTTTTATGTAATAAATTATTTGTAATTGGGATTAAGTTAAGGGAACCTTAAAGAATGGTATAATACCTGTTCTGGAGTGCAAAAATGATAGCAATAGTAACTTACAATATGGCATGATCACAACGGCAAAAATAATATTAGCCACAATGATTTGGAACATGCAAATGTTTTTTTCCTTGGTCAAAAGCACGACATTCATAAATAATGAGTTTAAACATACTAGTTGAACGTTTGTGTGTATTTACCTATCTTTGATTGTCATAGTTCATATGCTCGACAAGTCAATTCCTCGTTTAGTTACAAAATATAACAATGTTAGCTGTATGTTATTGTTTATAACATTGTATTCTGAGTCATCTCATTGACTTTTATCTTTGAATGTATTAATCTACTATTTCTACTATCTACTACTATTAAAAAAGCTTGAATATTTCTGCACTTAAGCGAGAAACTGAGAACGTGACATGCACGCACTCAAGCAGCAAATAGATTAATTTTCAACAATTCAGGCATTCTAAGCGACTATGTGTGTACGCGACTGTCTTTCCTAATGATGGAATTCAATGAAAGAGCCAGCATAGTGTAAGTCCAAGCGGCTACGATAATCTAGAGGGGGGGTGAATAGATTATCTCCATCTTTTCGATTTTGCCCTCTTTTTCGAACAAAACAAGCCAAAACAATAATAAAGGTGCGGGAAGTAAACAACACGCGTCGATTTATAGAGGTTCAACCCACCTAGGGTCTAATCCTCTACCACTCCAGTATATCCGAGATGGATTTCAAAAGAAAAAAGATTTTGTTAATTACCAAAATTAATACAACACCTTACAACATCACCTTGAAGAGCACCACACTCTTCTACAACACCACCTTTGAAATTACCACAATCTCTCTTGAAGATTACCACAATCTCCAACGGCACCTTGTGAAGATTACGACAATCTTCAACTTTGAAGAATACCAAATTCTTCAACACCTCAATAAGAGATCACCACAATCTTCTTGCACCTATCACCTAGATCATCCAAGTGTGTTCTTACCACAAGAACACTCACAAGGATATCTTGTGTTGAATGATAACCCAAATTCAAGATTACAACTCGATAATGAATGATACAAATTTGAGTGCAAGTGTAATCAAGAATAGCCTAGACCTCAAGAATGTGAAAGTGATAAGCTAGGCAAATTACAACAAGAATAATGACAATATAAGACCAAGTGTTTGCTTGAGTATTTCTTGTTGTGTTGTATTGTTCTCTCTTGTTGTTGTGCTTCAAATCTTCCTCTATTTATAGGAGATGATTGATAGGCTTCTCTTGGAATCTGATATCTACAAGAAAATTGCAATTAAAATCAAGATTATAGCTGTTAGAAATCAATCCCACAATTTATGGAAAAACTGTCTGCTGCACAACAGTTAGAATTTTGCTGTCAAAACATAGGGTGACCGGTCGCGCAGAAATAAAGATTGAAAAGAACACAACAAAATTTCAACAGGGGGGACCGGTCTGGGGTCCGACCGTCGCCTGGGTGCGATCGGTCGGCCCTTGTGTGGACCGGTCACCCTCAAGCTTTTTACGAGACAGAGAGTTCTCAAACTCTTGGTGCCGGCCGCTTTTGTGCGATGACTTGCGACCTCCATTATTTTCCAAAACGCCTCTCTTTACTTTCAAAAGCAACCTTCGGATACACGGGATGTCCTATTGAACACGATATACAAATGTTGTCCAATATTTTATCGAAAATAACCTTCAAGAAATACTCAAAAAATAGTAAAAATATTTTAAACCAATCGGGAGTATTTGGACAACATTATAAATATTATTTTGGTGTAAAAACACATTAACACGAAATCATTAAAAGTGTTGTCCAATTTTGACGAAAATAAACTTGAAGAAATACTCCGGAAAATATTAAAACCATTTTAAATCATTTAGGAGTATTTGGACAACCTTTAAAAACATTGTTTTGGTATAAAAACAAAATCATCAAAATCATGATAAAACCATTTATCAAACAATCTCCCCCTTTTCGATGATTACAAACCAAAACAATTTTAACGAGGTCGATTTTGAAAACAAAATAATTTTACCGGTTAAAAAGAACTATCCGTTGTGAGCGACAACATTCCACGCAATATAATCACAAGGATGGGAGTAGAGATGTAAAACATATATAGCAAAAGCTCCCCCTATCAACATGCACAACAAAAGTAATAAAGAAGCAATCAACTAAAAGCTAAAAGCTCAGCTTTTACATATTGATCTTAAGTATCAAGAGCTTATAAGCTCCCCCTGTCAACAAAACATCATTAGACAAGAATATGAGTCCATAATACATCAAATGGACTAAGTATAATCCACAACTTATGGCTTTTAGAAGCCATAGCTTATAGCTTCTTATCTCGAGCTTATTTTAGCTTCTTTGAGCTAATAAGCTTATAACCTGTTTCTCCCCTTTGGAATCATCAAAAGAATGTTAGCACGATAAAACATCATATAATCATATCAAAGTGCGCAACTAAACCTATGTATCGAGCTATTTGAACATTGAAGCTTATAGACCAAATAGGAGGGAAAAGTCGATCATACGACTTGTAGAAGCTTATGAAAGCTAATTTGAGTAGCAAAACATGATCTCTATAAATATATAAGACATTTGAAAATGAGAGAATCATGTAGGTGATGAATTTTTCATTGAAACATATTATCGAACACTTGGCGGACGTAAAAAATTGAAGAAGATATATATAGCCCTTGTAAATGTAATCAAGCCAAGTTTTTCATCCCCAAAAGTAATTTTATAAATATCATCCATCAACAATCATCATGCTCAACACAAATATATAAGAATTGCATCAAGAAAAATACATATAAGCCAAGTTCTCAAGGGTTCAACCCAATTGAGATAAGGGAGTAGAATTCTTATCATTTAATCGGTGAGGATGAATAACACTGATGATAAACGAGCTAGATAATCCCCAAAATATGTAAATTATGCAACAAAATACATTTGAAGTGAATTGTGTGTGAAATTTGCAAAGGGGACGAAAATAGAGTGAAATGAGCCAAAATGGCAGAAAATAAGAACAGAGACAATTTTAATCAAAAATCAGAGGCGACCGGTCCAGGCTTAGGGCGACCGGTCGAGCAGGTGGGCGACCGGTCGGCCCAAGCCCTGGCAGCCTACTGTATCAGTTTGTTTGCAAAAGCCCGAAATTTGATCCAAAAATCTGATTTTTCGCCCCTAAGTTTTAAAAATGTGCAAAATGCAAACGTAGACCTCATTCAATATACATTATGTCTTAATCAAGCTCGAAATGGAGTAAAATACTCGGTGGTGAACGATTAAAAAGTCCGCGAGTTATCCTAGAGACGAAATTAAACACATCTCAAGTTTTTGTTAAACATGCAATCCCTTAGAAAAAGATATCGAATCTCAATATGTTTAGTTCGATTATGACGAACCATATTTTGAAAAATTATTATCACCGGACTTGTTATCCCGAAAATAAGAACGTTTTAAGACTTTGGATACAACAAGTCATAAGGAAAAGTGCCTTTCAAATATTTGAAAATTTCTTTTAACGGCACTTTAATGAGATTCGTTGGGATAGTTTTTGAAGTCGAGCATATAGACGTAAGGCATATGGAATGTCGACTCTATGGGAGTAATAAAAGTGAATGAACATACCTCGAATTTGTTTGTCGACCGATATGCCTTCCTCAACCTTTGTCAGTCTTTACATGGCGATCATAGAGGTTGAGATGGTTCTTTCTTCTTCAATGCCTCACTTCTTCTTTTGTATACTTTGAGTGTGGAATATAACAACCTTCTTGGCATTGTTGAACTTGAATTCCAATGAAGAAATTGAGCTCCCCCATCATGATCATCTTGAATTTACCTTGCAACAACTTAGAAAATATCTTGTACAAAACTTCATTAGTAGCACCATAAATGATGTCATAAATTTGTACAAGTAAATAATCTTGCCCTTAAAAAAATAGTTTCAACTTTACCTTTTGTAAGACCATTTAGCAAAAATTAGCTAAGTCTATCATACCATACACGGGGTACTTGTTTTAAACCATACAAGGCCTTCTATAAAAATCATATGGCGTAGAAAATTTTAAACCCGGTTGTTTTACATAGACTTCTATTTGAATAAAACCATTTAGAAAATTGGATTTAACATCCATTTGGTAAAGCTTGAAATTTTCTAAAAACAAGAATGGGCAAGTAAAATGCAAATAACTTCTAAATGTGCTATGAGTGCAAATGATGCATCAAAATTAATACCTTCTTCTTGACAATACCTTTGAGCTACTAATCTTGCATTGTTCATCAAACTTGTTCTGAAATACCAAATATTTCTGCAAAATCTCAACAAAGAATCTTGCACAAGAGCATAGTAATATCGAATGATAGAGACACTATAGCAAGTAACACATACTATGCTTAAAGAAAATCATCAAGAATATAATACAACATGTAAGTTCAAATAAGCTTGTAGGAAGCTATATAAGGTCTCTTTTGAAATTTGAAAAATTCAAGAGCATATAGTTGAGACATCATTTAAAAGATGCATTTGAACAAGAGTTTTGACAAAAATGAATACGAGCAAACAAATGCATACTTTTGAGAAAAGGATGAAAATCAAAATTTTTATGAAAATAAGATATGATTCTTTACAAGTCTCGGATAAAACAAGTTTTAACGAATAGTCCCTTTCAAAAATCGAAAAATCTTTTTAGTGGCACTTGTAAGAAAAACTTTGAAATATCTTGAAAAGCAAGCACATAGGCATATGGCAAAAGTATATCAAGTCTATAAAATGAATACCCATGATGAGCGTACCTCGATAGTTTAAGCATCTCTTGAAGAAGATGAGGAAATATATATCCTACACATATCTTAAACAATTCTAGTACAAAGCAACATGATACAAGTGTAGGATAAAAACAATATATGTCACAAGTATGGTTATGCCAAGAAAATCCATAGGAGATTTTAAAATACAATAGTTAAAGCAAATGCATAAGAGTTTTAAAAACATCATGCAAGGTCTTCTTTTTCAAAGAATTTTAAAACCACAAATATATATTGAAGACCTTAATTTTGAAAACTCATTTGAACAATTAATGCACAAATAAAAACATGCACAATAACAAAATAAAATGCATATTTAAATGGGGAGATACGATTTACCAATTTCGCCATTTCCATGGGTTGTGCCGTTCTCATTGTTGATGATATCATCCCTTTTGAAAATCATCTTGTTGATGATAGCTCTTCCTATTGCTCCATTTCCAAGGATTGTGTCCTTCCCATTGTTGAAAGTGTCTTTCTCTTGGAAATTCATTGTGGTGATGTCTTCTCCTTTGATCAAATGAGATGGTCATTTGATGTCTTCTAGGCGGTATGAATTTTCCTTGATTTTTATTCCGCCGGGTACCTAATATAACATTGTTTTGTGGTATCCTCAAGTGTTTGGGTTCTTTGAGATTAGCTTTGAGACTTTTAGGTCTCCAACAATAATTAGAGCTATTTCTAGCCCGACAAGTATTAACCGTGTGACCCTTTTTACCACAATAAAAATAAGTAATAATTCGAGGAGCATAATGACCAACATGCATAGAAACTTGATTCTTTTTCATATGATTAACAACATTAGGCTTATGATCAAGTCTTTGTTTCAATTTATCACAACTATGAACATCAACAATATCGGTCATTTTATCGGTACTCAAGTTGGATTTTGATAAATCCTTTTTCATGCAATTAATATTCTCAACAAGAGTACTATTTTCTTTTTCAAGGTTTCTAACCTCATCAAGTATGGTGGTGTGAGCACATGAAAGTGATTCATAGGAAGTAAATAAACTATCCTTTTCATTTTTCAAAACATTGAATTCCTTTTTCAAATTTTTGTATTTAACAAGTAAGCTTTGGAATTCATTTTGAAGCTCATCAAAATCATTGCAAATCATTATAATTATTATGAAATTCATTATCATAAGAAGTAGAGGGTTTAGAACTTACCTCATTTTGTTCTTTGAAGCCCATAAGACATTGTTCAACTTCTTCATAGTTGGATGTTGTAAGAGGCTTGTTCATTGGATTTGATTTTGTATCCACTTGAGAAGTAGATACTTTTGAGTTGCTCCTTTCATTTGCATATACTTCATAGATGGCTTCTAATTTTTGCCATACTTCATGTGCCGATCGAATTCCTACAAATATGATCAAATTCCAAAGTGGTAAGTAAACAATACAAAATATTTAGAGCTTTACCATTTAAGGAGATGATTTTCTTCTCTTCATCATTGAGCTCCTTGAGGACTTTGGAGGTGTGTGGAGTATCTTTTATCGGAATAGATTCTCCATTGACGATCGTGTTCCAAATATCAAACCCGCAACCTTGTAGATAGCATTCCATTCTTTCTTTCCAAAATGTATAATTTTTGGAATCAAATAGTGGTGGCTTGGTGGTGGAGGCGCCGGTAAGGTAGACTTTATTCGTAGCCGATGATCGTTCCTCTTTACTCGCGATGTGGAACGAGCTTGCCAAAGAGTTTGGCTTTGATACTCCAAGCGGCTACGATAATCTAGAGGGGGGGTGAATAGATTATCTCCATCTTTTCGATTTCGCCCTCTTTTTCGAACAAAACAAGCCAAAACAATAATAAAGGTGCGGGAAGTAAACAACACGCATCTATTTATAGAGAGGTTCAACCCACCTAGGGCCTAATCCTCTACCACCCCAAAGATATCCGGATGGATTTCAAAAAGAAAAAGATTTTATTAATTACCAAAATTAATACAACACCTTACAACACCACCTTGAAGAGCACCATACTCTTCTACAACACCACCTTTGAGATTACCACAATCTCTCTTGAAGATTACCACAATCTCCAACGGCACCTTGTGAAGATTACCACAATCTTCAACCTTGAAGAATACCAAATTCTTCGACACCTCAATAAGAAGATCACCACAATCTTCTTGCACCTATCACCTAGATCATCCAAGTGTGATCTCACCACAAGAACACTCACAAGGATATCTTGTGTTGAATGATAACCCAAATTCAAGATTACAACTCGATAATGAATGATACAAATTTGAGTGCAAGTGTAATCAAGAATAGCCTAAACCTCAAGAATGTGAAAGTGATAAGCTAGGCAAATTACAACAAGAATAATGACAATATAAGACCAAGTGTTTGCTTGAGTATTTCTTGTTGTGTTGTATTGTTCTCTCTTGTTGTTGTGCTTCAAATCTTCCTCTATATATAGGAGATGATTGATCATTGATAGGCTCCTCTTGGAATCTGATATCTACAAAAAAATTGCAATTAAAATCAAGATTATAGCTGTTAGAAATCAATCCCACAATTTAGGGAAAAGCTTTCTGCTGCACAACGGTTAGAATTTTGCTGTCAAAACATAGGGCGATCAGTCGCGCAGAAATAAAGATTGAAAAGAACACAACAAAATTTCAACAGGGGGACCGGTCCATTATAAATATATTAAACCAATCGGGAGTATTTGGACAACATTATAAATATTGTTTTGGTGTAAAAACACATTAACACGAAGTCATTAAAAGTGTTGTCCAATTTTGACAAAAATAACTTGAAGAAATACTCCGGAAAATATTAAAAGCATTTTAAATCATTTAGGAGTATTTGGAAAACCTTTAAAAACATTGTTTTGGTATAAAAACAAAATCATCAAAATCATGATAAAACCATTTATCAAACACATAGGACCAGAGAGGTATAAATCTGTAATGCCCCGAAATTTTGAACTATAAAATGTGTGCAAATATTCATTTAACCGTATATTGTTTTTTCATAAGAAACATGAGAAAGACAACTCGTTATAGCGAGCCATTTAATTTTTAAAAGAACAATAGTTACAGTGGAAACAATCGCATAAAATAATTTGAATAAAATTTGACATCTACATATAATTTCAACAGACCATTCGACAGTGAAAGACTTTGTAAAATCGCGTACATACTTTTATTTATAAGAGAAAATAGGCCTATAATATTTCATTTAAAATTCAATAGCAACAGCGGAAGCAAATTATAAAGCGTAGAAAATTCATATATTCATTTATTTCTAAGAAATTCGTACATTTACTAATTTATATAAAAGAAATATCCCTTTTTGTCTGTTTACATAAGTAAACTTAGAAAATCATAATAATTCATCATTTATTATCTCGATTCGAAAATTTCCTAGAAACTGAACATTTGTTATCAACACAAATCAATTATCACACAGAGTCTAGCATCGTAGGTAAACACTTTGAAAATAATAATTTGTTTAACAATTTCTTACTCAATTGAAATTAACATCTAGAAAAAGACATCACTCTAGCAGTTTCATAGGGAAATCATAATTCATATAATAATTTCTTACTCAATTGGAAACGGCATTTAAAAATAAAAAGACATTACTCGAGTAGTTTCATAGGCCACCCATTATCCACCGCCAATAACCATCGCGACTCCTTAACCTGAAAAATCTGATTATATATGTGGGGTGAGTGACACACGGCTCGATGGAGTATAAATTGTCCAAGCTAAATACACAGATATCTCACATAGACATGCAAATACAATCCAATAGGACATAGCATAGATCTTTTGAAAACCGTAGACATAGACATGGGTGCACTGCAGGGGTTCCACCTGAGGGATACATCGACCGCGGACCTCTTGAGTCCCTCGGCTCAATAGTGCCTAAGCAATCAGACTACACATTCATGCAAAATAATCTAAGCATTTAACAAGGACAATAAAGTTTAGAAAACAAACCCCACCTCGAAACTTTGCTTGAAAAATATTAGAATGATTTGATGCAATATCCCTATTGAACTTCAGAGCTCGCCGTCCTCGTCACCTAACATGAATATATATACATCTTAGTTCCTAGAAGTCAAAACTTAAGTATTAACCTCGATATCGGAAGCACTAAAATAACATTTGTGGAAGGTCACTGTGTTTTCCTAAGGTTTAGGGTTCAACTTGGTTGATTTGAACAATACTAAAATCACTGCGTAGTTGGGATCGAATAATATTTTCTCATAAACCGTATACTGGAATTATTTAGTATTTTTACCGAGGTAATAAACTCAAAAATAGATATCATATAAAAATTTCAGGAAGATTAGAAATATCTAGCTATGGATTTTGAATTTATGAAACTGAATTTGCTGTAATATTAAAACCTGCATAGCTAAGGGAGAAAAATCATATTTAAAAAATATAGTACTATATGATTTTAAACTTTAAGAACGTATAATATATACGTCAAAGTATAACATATCCAAAAATCATAAAATATTAAATTCGTTAACGTTAGGTTTTGAATTTTATAAACTGAAACTTTTGTCATTGCTAAAACTGTAACGTCTTGGACACTAATTAATATTTAAATAAATATAAGTAATAATGATATTATATTTTACCAAACTGTATAAAATTTTATAATACATAACATATCCAAAATTCAGATATTTTGAAGGTCTTTATACATAGTTTCTAGAATTTATAAATCAGAAACAGAGTATATTCAAGATTTGGAAAGCGTGAATGCGAATTTCATATAAACTAAAATACAACTCAAAAGTATATGAAATTTTAACTGCATATTTTAAATATATGATAACATAACATATTAAAATTTCACGAATTGTGGATATGTATAAGTAGGATTTTGGATTTTCTAAAACAAAAATAGGGGACAACATAAATTCTGGCATCTTAATTTGACAATTCAATAACTACAAAAGTGCTCATCGGATTAATATGTAATTTTAACTGTGCAATAACATCATTACGAAGAATAACATATAAACATTTAGGAAAATTCTGAATAGTATAACTTGGATTTCGAAATTTGTAAGTGAATTACCTTAGGAGTTGAGGATGAAATAGGGAAGGCAATTGAGGGATCATGACGTTGAAGAAAAACTTCGTCGAGGTTGTATGGTAGACGATGGGGCTGTGGTGGCGCAGAGAAAGAGCTGGAACGTGTTTTTTTTGGTCCCCTCTAATGTGGTATAATAAAACCCTAATAACAAAAGAGTCCTAATATAATTACCCTAGCTAGTTTCCCAAACACCTTAGGATTACTCATGGGCCAAGTAATTGGATAATAAACCCAATAATAATAATAATAATAATTCACTAATGGGCCATCTAACTAATTAAATACACCTCTTTTTTCCCGGGTGTTACAAACTCCCCTTCTTAAAAAAATTTCGTCCTCGAAATTTAGTCAACTTAATTCAAACTCTAATAACGTCTAAATATCATGTTAGAATCTCATCCTTTCATTCCCAAGTTGCCTAGTCCTGGCCATCTCAACTATTGTTATAAGAAAAACCCGCTAAAAGTAAATATGCCTCCAAATTATTCAGAAAATCCAAAATACATATCTCTTAGGATTCTATTGTCCTTTCAGTTTGTCCATCTGTCTATAGATGTTGTACCCCACTAAAATTTAATCTTATTCCCCTATATTGTTGCAAGTTTCTCCAAACATTCAAAGTTAACTAGTATCTCTCTGATAGTCTCGCTATTTCTCTTATGTACAATTGGACGAAATGCTCTAAACCATATGTCATCTGAAAAAGTGTGTAGATTTGGTCAATCGGTCAAAAATATTCCATCTCGTGATTTTTCTTAGTTGGTCGCGACTAACTTACAACAAAGTCAATATATATATGCTTTCAACTTTCATTTGAGGATATCATGTGTCTTAACAAATTTCTTGATAGTCGTTGGTGTTTGATCTTAACTTGTTGGCGTGTCATGCATCTATCCTTAAAGTTCTGATATTTCTTATCATTTCCTCCCCCAAAAATACATTTCCTATATCTCGATAAATCTTTGTAGCTCATAGGTGAACGATGTACGATAACCTAATATCACAGTTCTTCCTTAAGTACATCCAAAATTCCATTGTAGGCTAATACACCATTAGAAACTATAAAAATCCGTTGAGGTCTTCAATTAGATTATGGTTTCGCATCTTTCCTAAAACTCATATGTCACTTGTGCCTTATAAATCTTATCTCTAAGTACAAGTGGTTCAACATTGTTGCAGTAATTGATTTCAATCCACTAAAAGGTGTTACACTCGATTATCAACTTAGCAAACTCTCTCACCAAGTATTCGTATTCTACTCGTAAACTGGTCATTCCTTATTTAACTTCTTAGAAATTCTCCGCACACTTCTTCATCCACTGAAACTTCACATTTTCTTGTCACTCTAGTCCTAGTCCCGGTGTTGAACTCTTAACTATACTCCATTGATTAATAACTTCAACTTTAACCAGGTCAACTTATATTCCTCATATGGTAACAATCTGGCCAAAATATATTACATAGCCTAACCATAATTTAAATTCTTATTGAACTTTAGTTGGTGATACGTGACCTCAAATTGATCCTTAATAAGACACTAGTTCCTTTAAATAATCAAACGAATCATTTATCCTTAGCAACGGGTACTTATTTTGTAATCCAATAAATCCTTCATGTAGTCAATATACTCCATATATCTATCGTATCTTAACAAACATGATTGACTCTCGTCATGGTGATACTCTAAGTTGGATAAGTCCTTTAACCAATAATTCTTGTAATTGCATACTCTAATTCCTTCAACGTCATCCTATGGGTGAATTAGATACGGTGATGCCCCAAGTAAAAGTCAATAATGGATTCTATTTGTCTATCTAGTGGACTCCCAAATAAAAGTTTCTAAAAATATATTTCATAGTCTCGAATAATTAGTACATTGACCATTATCAAATCAAAATATTGGTGGCTTACATCAATATCCAATTACCTCTTCACTTTTTTTTCCTTAAACTTTCCATTCTTTCCGA